>ML811551.1:152082-172040 GCA_009831015.1 Picea engelmannii | reverse complement strand
CTAGATAGAGTAAAATCCTAGTTATTACAGTTTAAATAAAGTTTCTTTGCAAATAGTTAGAAGATCATCTCAAAGAAGGAAAGTTATATGCCAGATTGTCACATATTAATCTATCTTAAGATTTTAACAAGGAGAATTCCCAGCTGTGTAAGGTACACATATTAAAGCATCTTAGTAGCTAAAATTTAAATATATACATATATGTGTGCATCTTAGTGGCTAAAATTTGAATATACATACATATATGTGTCTGTGTGGGTTTCTAAGCAAAAAGATGAAGAGAGGGAGTGTGTATTACTTGTGTAGAAATGGCACTGGAAAAATAGTAACTTGCAATAATAGGTCATCTAAACAATAATGGGTACGATTTACTCCAACCTATCACCGTTGAATTATTCTTGGGAAGGAAGATGAAATTAATTACCATTCGATGAAGACGATCTTGCTTTACTGGACATCTCGTTGGTGACAAAATCGAAATCATATACAGTGAGCATATCATTAATTGTTTTGGAGAGGGCTGCAATGAAATCATCTCATCTCTCGGAGCATTTCATTATTCGTTCTCGAGAGGGCTACAATGAAATCATCTCATATCTGAGCAGGTACCCCAGTCTTTTCAACAACCTCATCTCTCCGAGCATATCATTAATCGTTCTCGAGAGGGCTGCAATGAAATCATCTCATATCTCAGCAAGTACCCCAATCTTTTCAACAACCACCTGTTTAGTTTTGTCTTCAATCCTACACACCATGTAGCGATGGACCTTCATCCTCTTCAGTTCTTGCAACACATGTTTGCAATCATTCACAATGCTTTCACAATGACCATTCCAAAAGAAACAGTCTGCTGGATGGATGCCACTGAATCACCATGCAATTCAAGAAACACCCATTAATTGATTGATAACTCTTTGTAGAAAATAAAATCAGTTAAAATCAATTGGGTCTTGATTACCATTCATAACGACATGACTACAACTCTATAACTCCAAACCACACACATGCCCCATATATATATATATATATATGATACACAAAGCAGAGTTGAAGAAGTGCTAGGAGGATATGCAAAAATAATTAATGATGAAATGGGAATTTGTGATAAGAATGTTCGCAGATTGACATAGAAGTATAATTGTAGGAACCCTAACCATACCTCTGCAAGCATTTTTGGCTAATGCTAAGGATTCAAATGCATTGCACATTGAATTTATGTCTTCCATTGGCCCACAACACGCGGTTTCACATATGGTACGTGGAAGAGACTGGTTATTTAAACAACATGGTATTGAAAGTTTCCACGAGATACAAGAAGAAGGAAGTAATCGAAACTCACAAATGGACGTGACATGTGGCTGAATTCTCTATTCCCTGGACTGGAACATATGTCCTCAGATTCTGACAAAGGCTTGTGTGTCCGCGGGTCTATATCTTGAATGATAAGATTTTTGTTGAGGTGGGTATTCCAATAGTTCTTGACCTAGTTATCCATCCTTCCCAGCATAAGTCCAACGATCAAAGACCATACGTCCAACGATCAAAGACCACCTGCAAAATGATTATATTTTATGTACATCTAATATAAAAGACTACAGATATATCTGATAAGGCTTTCATCTTAAATCTCCTGAAGGTATAAGTTGATAAAACCCTACCTGTTTTCAGGAAGATGATGCAACATGAGTATTAAATCTTCCTCCTCGGGTAATATGTTTCCAAGAAGATGATGCAAACTGAGTATTAAATCTTCCTCCTTAGGTAATATGTGCCCGTGCTCCTGTTACACATTATTTTGGTCACTCTGGTGATGTCTCTACAGTTATGTGTTTAGGCCCTCATAAGGACATTTTACCTGAGAAAAGTGACTGTTGTCTTCTTCCACAAAACATATTTTTAAGATGAGTTCACAGGTTGACTATGTTGTAGGGTGCAAGAATCTTGATTCTCGTAGGCAACCCTATACTTAGCTTGTGAGGTGTTCACAGTTTTCTCTATAGGTAAGGTGCAAACCTGTTTTGAAGCTTGAAAGGAAGAGGAAGTTATGAAGGTTCTAGAAGAGTATCTTCTAGAAAATGAGTTGGCATTCGCATGGTTGGCATCCTACTGACTTCTCAGATTTAGTGGGATCATCCTCATCCCTTTAACCAGCTCTCCTTCTCCTATATAATGAAGGGTTTCTCAAGGAAGAGGTGAAGCAAGATTGAATGGATAATTGATGAAAGAATTGTGTGAAGAACCCTGTTTGGATTGAAGCTTGAAGACTCTATTTGTCTATCAAGTTGTACTGGATCTTCTTCATGCAAGTGTAGAGCAAGTGTATGTGTTGGAACCAAGGACCACTGAAAGGAAGCTTGTGACATCAAGGCGATCTGGTTGTATCTTCTACTTTCATCTAATATAATACAGTGACATGTCCCTTTCCCATAAAATCACTCTTATTTTATTGCATAACTCCTTGATCATATGCATAGGTTGACATTAAATATCCTTTGCTATCTTCACTTCGGTTGGTTTGTGTTGTCTTGGACCTGATCTCACAAGAGCACCAGAGCGAAGTAGGAACAACAGAGACCTAAGGAGGCGATATAAAGGTATGTCACTCATTCCTTCTTGGTAGTAGATTCAATGACTGCAACTTAGAGAAAGATTCATGTCCTGTCCTGTTTTGTTCTAGATCCAGGTGGATCTAGGGAGATCTGTTAGTGTCCGCACATACTAATTTATCCTGTAACAAAATTGGCAACTCCACTGGGGATACAACTCATTTTTGTGGTTTTTCGTTGGCCATTTTCTCTTGGTCTACTTTTTTCATTGCCAACCAGTCTCTGAGTTTGAAGGAGACCCTTCTAGACTCTCTGGACCTAGAAGCTCACTCAAAAGTTTTGTCCCTTTTCCAAATATTCATAATTTACAAACCTTCTCGCACCGTACCTCTCTGTAGCCTACGAGAACGTTTCATTTTCGCACCCCACTGTTCAATCTTTGTTCGACATTCTCGCACCTTGCCAGTGTCTAGACTGCGAGAATGCCTCATTCTCGCACTATGCTCTACTACTAAGCTGCGAACCCATTTGTAAAAGTGTTGGATCAGGCCTTCTTTTCTTCTTGATGCCCAGCTTAGTTTGTTCACCTGGGAATAACTTCTTTTGCCAGTGTTTGACTTTTTCTTGACTTCGAATCTTGCGGTCGATTAGTTTTCGAAGATCGAAAACTCTTCTTAATCTTTTTCCTAGTTTTTACTTCTCAACCTTTTACCAATGAGGGTATAATCTCGGATTCTGAGATCTGAGTGCTTGTTTGGTCAAAAGTCTTTGATCAGTTTAAAAGTTGGGGTTATTATTTCTTTAGATTGCTTGTTGCTTAGAAAAGTTCTTTGTCTGTATACATTTCAAGAAACTTTTTCTTGTCGATTTTTATTCTTATCTCCATTGAAATATTTGATTTGGGCGTTTATTGTGTATTGTTTTTTCTTTGGTTGCTTACCTTTTCTTAGCTCCATCCCTATTTTTGGCTTTTAAATTTTTATTTTTTTTAAAGTCTTTTTCTTTTAAGCAATCATTCATAAAATATTGGCATTAAAAGAGAATGAATAGTGAATTTACGTTATCCATGATTGTTTGGTACTACATTCGAAAAGAGAATTGTACATTGTAGTTTTTATTGTTCTAGAAAAACTCCTTTCTCCCTGCTATAGATAGAATTCATCGAACGAAAGTTTGTATAATTCATTTATGTTTACGCAAAGTTGGGTCTAAGTCTTACAGAACACCAGTTTCATCTCTGCCTCCCTCTTGAGTAACAAGAGCCTTTAATAATATTGTGTAATTTTTAAAATTAAACTAGTAACTTTTTCTAGGGCTCTTTTGCACCAACATTAGCTAGGCTAGAGCTTTGGAATAGGCAGTGAGACACACTCTCCAAAGCAAAAAACACACAATAGTATCTTGTGATAAGGAGTGTCAAATTCAATTTGCAGCATTTTGTCCTGGGAAGCCCTTCTCACACAAGGGACAAACCTGAGGTCGCATTGAGATTGACAGAGTTACTCACCCTGCTTTGTTGATCTCAGTGTAGAGATTGCACACATTACGGGGGTCACTTGAAGGTATACCCACAATGATGAGTGGAAGCGTCTCAAGTTGATTTCGGGCTAGATACCTTGCCCTTGCGTGTGGATTGGACTGTCGACCATTTCCCCAGGCATCATTGTTGTTTGTGGTAACCTTAGTAGCCTATCTTCTTAGGGTCTTACACAAGGTGACTGTGGAAGGGTAAGTCTTCATGGTACGTGGAATCGACGTTGGCCAGACTCACTCAGGCTCCTTGGAGGGTATACCCATGATTATGTGTGGGAGCTTGCACCAGGGTGTAAGTTCGTTAAGCAGGTCGTCAACGTAACTTTTCCACCCTAGCCCAGCCCCTTCTTGTCTCGTCGTCACAACATTGGATTTCATCACCAACTAGTGACTTTGAAATTGGAAGGTCTTGTTTGCTTAGCTTCGATTCCTAGATTTTACTAGCGCGTGCTATTTGTTTACCCAAGTTGGCCATAGAATTTCTTTCATAAGATTTTAACTCGATCACAATTGACCCTCCACGCCGTTCACATAGAATGCAAGGCCTACCTCTAGAAGATCTGGAAGGTTCTCAACCCTTGCCTACCAACTCACCAGAGGGCTCTCCTCAACAGAGTGAAGTCCAAGACGTTTCCACTCCACAAGTGGAAAGAACTAACTTTTTAGAACGGTTCTGAATTACCAATTCTCGAGAGGACTTCCGACTTCCTCCCGACTCTGTGAGACGTATTGTTCGAGTGAATTCTTCCAGAGAAATAGTTGTTGAGTCTTCTGGATTACCAACCGGACCTTTCACAGGACCTGAGGGTCAAGATCCTTTTTGGACTACTAGCATTTTTAGACGGGATCTCTTTGGCTCAGGAGCAGGCGTTGATATCACTGTCACACCTGAGCTGCCCAAAACATCCGATCCAGACACAATACCTTTTACTACTGCCTATTATTTTCCTGGTTCAAACGCTTCGCTAGCTGACCACATCTTGACTATCCCCCTACAAACAGTCCATTACACAATGGTCCTAGATACTATGCGTCCTCACATAGGGATTATGGTGGCTAGCCAAGCTCCCATTGGCATGCCGCTTTCACCTAGATTCACCCCAACACTTCCCCTTGGATATCATGCGTTGAATGCTTTTATTCCCGCTCCTACACAAATCCCATCCAGGACTCCTGGCATTTCCACTCCTTCTGGGCACCATCTCGTTCCTGGTTTCGTTTTGACACTTCCCCGACCCCCTTTCAAAGGACCTCTTCCATCCTCTATCGGAGGCACTGACCCTAGTGGCACCATCCAATCTTTCACACCTCATTAACAGATTCCTGTTGGTGGAAAATTTCACCAAGGAGGCCAAACCCAATTCCATTTTGTAGGACAAATACCAATTGGGACACAACCCCCGATTGGAGGGCAACCCTCACCTACCCCACCCTATGGACAAAACATACCTCCATCTTTAGCCCAGTATTGGAACCATCTTATCCAAAACAACCCTCATTCGACTTGGGGGCAAATGCCTCAAGTTAGCTCTTTCATACCCCCTAGTACAGGCCAACCATATCCAGGTTAGTCCAATCCTATTTGGGGCTCAAATGCTCAACCCCACGCCCCTGTTCAAGGGAACATCCCTCAGCAATACAAGTCTATAAATTATTTGCCTCCACACCAACAACCAAATCTGCCCGGATCTTCGCATTATATGCCAACTGCTTATGGTCCTACTGGTCTACCGACGAAACTCCCTCCCCAAAGTCACCAGTACCCACACGTGAATAGACAATTACCCTTCTTAGCTACCCTGGACCTCCCTGATCTGTCGAGAATATTAAATGATCTAATCCGTCACTCTCCTCAATGGCCCGTGATACCGGCCAAACTACCATCCGACATCCCTAAATTCGATGGTAAACCAGGAGAGGACCCGAACAATCATGTAATGACTTCTCACCTTTGGTGTTCATCCAACTCTTTGATGGATGACTCTATTTGTTTACGCCTTTTTCAACGAACTCTCACAGGTTCCAATGCGAAGTGGTATATAGAATTACCACGAGGCTTCTTCACCGACTTCAACACCCTCGCTATGGATTTCCTCACCCACTACCAGTTACCGATCCGTTACGAAACGGGAACCAAAATTTTGAGTTCTTTCAAACAAACCAAAGCCACTCATATCTATGATCACATTCATGAGGGGCGACAGAGACGACGTCTCATCAAACTTGAACTTCCCAATCAGTTGCTGGCAGAGTGGTTCACGAAATCATTCGTGAATGACATCGCTCATGACATCGCCATGGGTGGAGTTGTCACAAAAGAACAGGCGATCAGTCATGCTCAATACCTCGACCTCGTTTACTTACAAATGGCTACTCTTTACGACTTACTCCCTGACACACCTCATCCTTCTACTTCTGCTACTTCAACTACTCCTGTTGCTTCTCATGCAGTTGACGGTGTGATTGGCACTTTCCATGCCCAACCCCATTCCGTCCAAGCCTCTAGAAACAACCTCAAATCCGTTGCTTCTAATGTTCAAAATGCTTCGTCTCCTACCCCTCCCACCGGTAAGACTTCTGAGGTGAATTTTGTTCAATCTACCCCCGCCGGAAAAAATAAATCCAAAAAAGGGAAGGGTAAGAACAAGGAGGATAAAAATAATCTGCAATCTGAGAAGACCAAAACACAACCTGTTGACGATAAGGATAAGTGCAAACCTCGATACCCTTGTCTTATCTGTGGTGATGATCACTACACTAAGGATTGTCCAAGACGAGCTGAGGTTACTAAGTTCCTTCAAGGGACTCCGAAACCGCCTACTCCAGCCGTGTTGTCACAACCCTTCCCTTCTCAACAACAGGCCCAATTGGTCATTCATGACCAACCTTCCCTCTCCACTACATCCTATATATTAATATGTACAGGTGATTCAAAGAAGAATGACATCAGACTTACCACTCGAAGCCAAAGATTATTCTTCCTCCAAAGAGATGGTTGATGAAATACCTCCTTCATTGGTCCAACCATCTTCCACGACTCCACCTACCAACGATCCTCTTCATCTCGAACGACCGAGCCTAGATACAGTTCTTCGCCCTCCCCCAAAGGGTGTTGTTTGAAAATATGCTTTCAATCCTCATGCACATGCTGCCCAGAACTACAGTATTGTTGAAGATTTAGCCCAAGCACCATCCGCAATGTCAGCCCTCGAAGTCCTTCAGAGTTGTCTTGTACAACGGAAGGCACTGTTGAAGGATATTGGTGGAATCAACCCTACCGATACAAATTTAATAATTTTTGACTTGGAAGATCACATTCCATGGTTACCCCCTCAACTTGCATTCCAATTACAAGTTATTGTCTCCGACAAGAACATTTGTAGAACAATTATTGATGAGGGTGCCTCGATGTGTGTCATGTCTATTACCTGCTGGAAATCCATCGACTCTCCTCCTTTAACTGAATCCCACAACACCCTCAAAGCCTTCAATGGCTTTGGTTTTAAGCTTTACAGTGTCCTCCCTTCATTGCCTATTACGTTAGAAGGAAAAACGGTCAACACTGAAGTGGAGGTCTTTGACGCTCCTCTCGATTACAACCTTCTACTTGGCCATAGCTAGATCGATTCCATGCATGCAATTGTGTCCACTCTTTTCTGTGTCGTACGTTTCCCACATTAAGGAAAAGTAATTACGGTGGACCAATTAGCCTTCTTTCACTCCGATGCATGTATCGGCAACGTACCTTTCAATGCAAAAACACCCCCTGGATATGAGAATGTCAGTGTCGGTCTTCTTAAAGATTCCTCTTTGATGGGTACTTTTCCCATTCCACCACCCGATGTTCCACATCCGTTCGTCCCCTCGATCAATATGATTTCCACCTCTGTTCGAGAAACCCCTGCATCTTACGACCCGTGGATAGTACCCAACCCCGACAATCATCTTCGTTATGGCGACCAAATGCTTTTGAGTCTGGTCGAATCTACTTATCAAGCCATTCAATCAACAACCCCTTCTACCCCCTCTCTTGGTGATTTATCACCGGATCCATTCCGCGTCATTTTTCCTACGGACAAGATGATTATGTCTGTTATGTCCATGGAAGATACCCCTTGGGACGATGGACATCATCGTTCCATCCTCTTCCTGGAACAACACACCATTGAGAGTTACCAATGGATCTCGACCCTGTCGACTGTTGTCATCATTTCTACTATTCTCGAGTCTACACATGATATGTTCTACAAAGGGAACTTAAGTAATATCTCACCCACCATCCCCCTCGACATATCCATAAAACATGGAGTTGTCGAAAATGTGCATATCGGAGCTTCATGTTCCCATGACGAAGTTTTCACCTACAAGTCTCTTTTCCAAGAATTTCGTGATGTCTTCGCATGGAGCTATGAAGAAATGCCGGGTATTGACCCTGACATTGTTGTACACGAGATTAAGACATACCCGGGCGCTAAACCCGTCCGAAAACGACTTTGTCTGGTCCACCCACGTAAAGCAGCCGCTATCAAGCTTGAAGTTGAGAAACTTCTCAAAGCTGGCTTTATTTACCCTATGGCTCTAACTGACTGGGTTTCCAATCTTGTTTCGATTAACAAGAAACAAGGTACGATCTGCGTGTGCGTTGATTATAGAGACATTAATAAAGGTTGTCCTAAAGACAACTTTCCTACCGCCTTCGTTGACCAGATTGTCGACGATTGTGCCGGAAGTGAAATCTTCTCTCCGATGGATGGTTTCTTCGGATATAATCAAATCAATATCATACCCGCAGACCAACACAAGATTTCTTTTATTTGTCCTTGGGGCACTTTCGCCTACCGGAAACTTCCATTCAGTTTAAAGAATGCCAGCGCAACTTTTCAACGTGCTATGTCTTATGCCTTTCATGATATAAAGCACATTGTGTAGCCATATCTCGATGACTTACCAGCTCATTCCATGCGCCATGTAGATCATCCAACACACCTTCGCGCCATTTTCCTTCGCTGTCGGTTTTACCATATACGCTTGAATCCCCACAAATGTGTTTTTTGTGTAGAATACGACGGACTTCTAGGATTTATTGTTTCACGTCAAGGGATCAGGGTAGATCCTTTGAAGGTCGAGGCGATTCTCAATCTCCCTCCTCCTTCCTCACTTCGCCAGCTACAAAGTTTGTAAGGGAAGGAAAACTTTATACGTCGTTTCATCCCAAACTATGCTGAGTTAACTCTTGGTTTTACTCGACTGCTCAAGAAAGGTTCTGAATTTGTATGGAATACCACTGCCAACAAAGCTTTCGACGCTTTAAAATTGACCTTAACCCGTACCCCACTACTTTTCCCACCCGATTATAGTCGAGGTTATTTCTTGTATCTCGCAGCCTCAGACTCTACCATTGCTATGGTTCTAGTCCAGGAGGATGATTCTCACGATGAACATGTCATTTATTATTTGAGTTGGAGTCTCATGACTACCGAGACCAAATATTTACATGTTGAAAAACTGACCTTGGCCACTGTCCAAGTTGTTCAACATTTCTGGCACTATATCCTTTTATGCAAGACTACTGTGATTTCCAACTGCAACCCTATGCAACACATTCTTACACGCCAATTACTAGGGGGCAAATACTCCAAATGGATCGTAATACTCCAGGAGTTTGACTTAGAATTCGAACGCGCTAAGTCCAAGAAAACCTTGGTGTTTGCCGAATTGATATGCGACCTTCCCTGTTCTGAGACGAAAAATGTAGCAGAGGATTCATTACTCGATGAATCCCTTTTCCTGATCAATTCCGATGACCTTTGGTATGGGGATATCATCATATATCTCTAGAACCAGAATTTCCGGCCCGATTTGTCTAGCACTGATCGTCGTCGCATACGCTACCAAGCCCGTCAATATATTATCCTCGGTCATACTCTTTATCGTCGTGGGATTGACTTCGTTTTTCGACGCTGCCTCACATTTGACGAAGCCGAGAAAGCCCTGAATGACTGTCATTCTGGAGCATGTGGTGGTCACATGTTTGGGTATGCTACTGCCCAGAAGATCTTACGAGCTGGGTATATTTGGCCTTCTTTATTCAATGATTGTATTATTGCTGTCCAAAAATTCCATGCTTGCCAAACCTACACTAATAAAATACGATCACGCCCTGCTCCTCTACACCCTGTAGTCTCCGTTGGACCTTTTGTGAAATGGGGTATCGATTTCATGACATGTCACCCTCACTCGGCCGGGGGGCATGAATACATTATTGTAGTCATAGATTATTTTATGAAATGGGCCGAGGCGATGCCAACATTCGACAATACCGAAAAGACTGCATCACTATTCATATTCAATCACATCATTGCTCGGTTTGGTGTTCCTCAAGCTATCGTTACTGATCACGGTAGCCACTTTAAAAACTTTATGATGTCTGAACTCACCGAAAAGTTGGGTCTTTGCCATGAAAAATCAACACCCTATTACCCATAGGCCAATGGCTAGGTTGAAGCAATAAACAAAGTCCTAATTACCATGCTTCGATGAATGATAGGGATCCACAAAACTAATTGGCACACGATGTTGTTTTCGACATTGTGGGCTTACCGGACATCTGTCAAGTCTGCTACCGGGTTTTCACCTTTCTAGTTAGTTTATGGTATAGAATCCATCTTGTCAATTGAATGTGAGATACCATCTCTAAAGCTCACCATTGAACTTCTCCCAAATACTTCCGCTGAAGAAGAACGTCTGTTGTATCTTATGCAACTAGACGAAACCCGTCGTGATGCCACCCTAATTATAGAAACCCAAAAGAAACGCGTCAAAGCTCAATATGATAAACATGTCAAACCACGCATGTTCTCTGAAGGAGATCTAGTTCTCCTTTATGAACAAGATCGAGATTTGTTAGGAGCCGAAAAATTTGAGGCTATGTGGCGAGGTCCTTATATCGTTAGACGGGTGTTGGAAAAAGGAGCCTACGAGTTAGTGGACTATGATGGTATCCCTTTGAGTGAACCCAGAAATGGGCTTTACTTAAAGAAGTACTATGCTTAGATCATCTGTGCATGAGTGCTTGTATTTTATTGTATCATACTTTTTGTGTGTTACTTTAGTGTGCTTTTTCGTTATTTGGTTTCTTCCCTCGACCACTTACCTTGCGTTGAACTTGGTTTCCAGATGTCAGAGTCTTCGCTACCCCACATTGGATTCGTCGGTGGCGCTAGTTGTAGTACTCATAACTTAGCTTCTGTTGCATGGGCAATTTACGCACCTACAAATGAACTCATCAGTCTACGAGGTGTTTGCCTCGGTCGTGCAACCAATAATATCGCAGAAGATAGCACCGTCATCGAATTGTTGATTGATGCTATTTCGCTTGGTATCCGCCACCTGGTTATACGACTCGATTCGCAGATAGTAGTACTACAGTTAAGTAATGTCCATGCTATCCGAAGTCCTACTTTATTACGGGTATATTTACGAATTCGCCTCTTGGAACATTATTTTGATTATATCGAATATCAGCACATTCCTAGATGTCTAAATACATTGACTGATGCTTTAGTTAATTATGTGTTAGACAAACATTTGGGACATTTATGAACCAATCACACATCACATGTATTATACAACACAAAATAAGCCGGTAGAAGCCATATATATGTATATAACGATCAAAAGTTTTTACAAAAAGTTTCTGTCCAAAGATCAAAATCTCAAAATATGAAGCCCATAGCTTCTACAAAATAACATCACGGATGACGCTCACGATAACACACAACTGCTCGGGCTACCCTATAGAGCAGTCGACTGAGAGACTCGGACACGCCCATGATATGGCGATGATAACGTCTCGGGATCTCTCCAATAGTGATGTCCAGGACATCTGTAGTCAGTCCCTCTAAGTTCTGTTCAATCGCTTCATAGTCCTCAGCATCCCATCTTGCCACTGGAGCCACTTCTCCTCGCCTCTGAATAGGAGATGTCCCTGACGGTCGATACGGCCCCACATCTGTGTTGTCAAAAGAAATTTTTGATTAGGATCGAAAATGTAAAAACATTTTATATAATAAAATTTGCAAAAACATTTAAAAAGAACAAAATGTGTACTTCTCACCTAAGTCACCCCACTGAGCATCCTCAGGTAGGACCAAATCCGGATCTCCTCGAAAATCCAAACCGGCATATGCGTAGTCATCTATCATCAACATCTGGGGCCTCAACCAGTCAAAAAATGAATCATTATATTTGATTATAGGCCCTGCTACGTGCCGAGCCATGAGGTTACACCACCTCAGCATCCTCGGATCCTGTGGAGCCGGTAAACCCCAATCTACCTGTAGACGCAACAATGGGACTCTCTCAAGAAATAAAGACACCAAAATCAACCCGTATCCGAACTGTTTTAGGTCACCCCTTCTACACTTAGTCAATTTCCTTTACATGTTGCGAAGAACCGCATCCGACCAGTTAAAAACCCGAGGTTCTGTGCACTCTATTGCGTATTGGAAATAACTCTGGAGAGCCATGTGCGGAGTCGCGCTCCCAGCCATGCGTGCAATGGTAAACAAGATAGTCCGTAGGGTCAAATCTTGGGCCCCCCAAATGGCAACCTTACCCTTGCTTCTCTCTGCCTCAGGAACACAATGTCGGCGGACATACTCGCTCATAGGAAGTCCACCACCCCTACCTCTGGTCAAAGTCTCATGGAATCCATGTCGTGACAACCCTGTCAGAAAATAGATATCTTCGATATCTAGCGAAAGCGTGTGGACCCCTACATGAAATACCTGTTGGTCCACATCCCACATGTGGACCAGATACTCTAACAACTTGAGTTGGGATCTCATGCCTAGGATCCTAAATTTTTTTAAGACCCCACATTCCTAGAGAGCAACAACTGTACGCAGATCATTTTCAGCAATGGCATCATCCTCCTCGTGTTCCCTTTCCCTCCATTCCAACATCGTGATGATCAATACCTGCAATGGAGTCATGAGAAGGAAGTCAACAACTCATTCTAACTTCTTGAACAAATTTTTATTGAGCAAAACCACATACAAAAATCTATTTTTTGGCCCTCGCAGGTGAAGCTTTTGCACAGTGCGAGATTCTCGCAGGTGCACTGAAGCCCACCTGCGAAAATCTTAGATTCTCGCAGGCCCCAAATGGCCCATCTACGAGAATGATTGAGCGCACCTACTGACCCTAAAATGGACTCAAAACTCTAAAATTGCCAATAAAAAGCAAAAGTAAACCATGGAAAAGTTGAAAAATCAAGAGATTACCTCGTTGGCCGGAACCATTTGCTAAGTGATCACTTGTAGCTCCCGCGATCGACCGATGAAATTTGAGAAAAAAAGGAGGTGTGTTGGACAAGTTTTTGGCAAAGTAACAATGAAATGGTAAAAAGCCCTTTTTACCCATATTTATTCACCTTTTTACTATTTTTTCGTTAAGTTTTATATTATTTTTATTACTTTTGTCTAAAAACCTAATACCCTAATGGTTTTGTGAGTATGGTTTTTTGGAGATAGTTGACCTAGAAGTCCAAATGACGGTATACGGGCATTTTTTCTCCTTTTTATATTCGTCATATGAACGAGTACCTTTTTAGGGTTTTGTAAGGAAAACCTCGAGCTCAGTCTTCGTTTGTTCTCGCGCTTGAAAATACATGAGAACGTAACTGAGTATACTTTTGTCGTCTTTTCGTACTCGTTATGGTAACACGAAAACGACGAAAACAAGGGAGTATCCTTTAAGCTCTTTTCACACTCCATAATACGAAAAAGAATGCCGAGCGATCTTGTTCTTTTCATGCTCGTAAAAGTATTTGAAGAAAACGTTCAATGGGCGATAGTTTATCACTTTTTCAGTCTCATCAAACTAATTTACGAAAAAGGAATTGGGAGAGTTTCTCTTTAAGTGTTTTTCAGAATCTCAAAACATGAAAAACGCCCGAGTTTTCTATCTTTGGACTCGTTAAACAAACATCGAAAGGCCCTTACGGGACCGAACCACTCCTTCTTAGGGTTCGTTAAACATACTCCGAGGGACTTGTCTGAAGGATGAGCTTATATCAACAAGCATATGTTATCCTCCTCAAGCTTGTGTAAAAATAAAGAGGTACTCGCCATAAATGGTGGGGGAACTTTTGGGAAAGGGATATGTTTCGGTATTTGTATTAGTGGCAGTAAGTGTCGCTCTTGAACATGACACTCCTTGTTCGTCATTTGAATCTGGGTTGGGAAATCCATTTGTCTCTCGTCTGACTTACTACAAGGTCATATCTTGGGTCGTCTTTGAGTCAATGCTGCCAAGACCATTGTCGTGTCGTTCATATGTTCAAGAGCAGTCCAAACAAGCCCTCCATTGAGTCAGCCATCTGCAGTTGTCCATTCTTACCATGTCGGCCTTCCCTGTGTCTGTTTCAAACCATATTCGTACTTTGACTTGCCCTCAAAATCTGTTACTTATTTCATGTCATTGATGGGGGATACATCAAGGCCCTCATGTGATGAGTCTCTTTCCGTCGACTCCAACTCATTATCCGGGAATAAGACTTAGAAATCATTTAGTACCTTAGAACTTGCATGCCTTAATGGCAGGTCTCTTCATTTTCGACAGTGGATTCACATCATTGGTCCTTGATCGAGAGATTCTGCCGAATGTTCGACTTCAGCTCATTTATTCACATTTGGTCGAATTGTACTTAGGTACCTTTGGAGTCATTGACATCAATGGTGATTTCCCTCGCACTTGTTAATGGTTTTCATAAATGACTAGTAATTGAGTGGTTTCTACCATGTTCGACTTCGACACATGTAATCACATGGTTAGATTCGTACTTTTCAGACAACGGGATTGAAGACCCTGGGTCTTATCTTTTGGCCCAGGCTGCACTGGAGTATTTATGATTTGTATTGACACATGGATCCACTTTGTATGTCATGTGGCTATGTCCTAATCTGCGTCTTCTAAACACATAGATCCACAGTGTATTCCTAGTGGCTATGTGGTATTTTGGTGACATGGATCCACAATGTATGATTGGTGGCCATGGCCTACATTTATGATTTCATTTGTTTGTGGTCTGAGCATGGGAATGCCTACCTCAGAACTGGTATTATATTCTATAGATGCTTGATTGTTTACAGGTTTCTGATTAGGTGCGATCCTTGTTTCTAACACACACATGCATTTTACAAAGTATTTCGGTTGTCACGAGTTCCAGTCTCATACTTTGGGGGGCATTCTGTTACACATTATTTTGGTCACTCTGGTGATGTCTCTACAGTTATGTGTTCAGGCTCTCATAAGGACTTTTTACTTGAGAAAAGTGACTGTTGTCTTCTTCCACAAAACATATTTTTAAGATGAGTTCACAGGCTGACTATGTTGTAGGGTGCGAGAATCTTGATTCTCGCAGGCAACCCTATACCTAGCTTGCGAGGTGTTCGCAGTTTGCTCTATAGGTAGGGTGCGAACCTGTTTTGAAGCTTGAAAGGAAGAGGAAGTTACAAATGTTCTAGAAGAGTATCTTCTAGAAAATGAGTTGGCATTCGCATGGTTGGCATCCTACTGACTTCTCAGATTTAGTGGGATCATCCTCATCCCTTTAACCATCTCTCCTTCTCCTATATAATGAAGGGTTTCTCAAGGAAGAGGTGAAGCAAGATTGAATGGAGAATTGATGAAAGAATTGTGTGAAGAACCCTGTTTGGATTGAAGCTTGGAGACTCTATTTGTCTATCAAGTCGTACCGGATCTTCTTCATGCAAGTGTAGAGCAAGTGTATGTGTTGGAACCAAGGACCACTGAAAGGAAACTTGCAACATCAAGGCGATCTAGTTGTATCTTCTACTTTCATCTAATATAATACAACGACATGTCCCTTTCCCATAAAATCACTCTTATTTTATTGCATAACTCCTTGATCATATGCATAGGTTGACATTAAATATCCTTTGCTATCTTCACTTTGGTTGGTTTGTGTTGTCTTGGACTTGATCTCACAAGAGCACCGGAGCGAAGTAGGAACAATAGAGATCTAAGGAAGCAATATAAAGGTATGTCACTCATTCCTTCTTGGTAGTATATTCAATGACTGCAACTTAGAGAAAGAGTCATGTCCTGTCCTGTTTTGTTCTAGATCCAAGTGGATCTAGGGAGATCTGTTAGTGTCCGCATATACCGATTTATCCTGTAACAGTCCTAGGGTTTCTTCACAAAACAATGTCGGCAACAGGAGGCAATATGAGGAGAGTGGATTCACCAGTTCATGCAAATCCCCTTCTTGAATCTTCGATATTGCCATGTTATCAAGGTTGATTTCCCTTGTATTCTGATTATGTCTACCGCTACTTTGGCAGAGATGATCTCCACCAAAACCACCCCGAAGCTGTAGACATCCAGATTTCTCCATCAGCTGATAGTACTGATGGTACTCTGGGTTAACATATCCTGGTGTTCCTTGTGGAGTAGTAGTGACATGTGAGGCATTTACAAGCATATGCCTGCAAAGCCCAAAATCTACCACTTTGGCATTGAAATTCTCGTCCAAGAGAATATTAGAGGTTTTCACATCTCCGTGGAATATAGGTGGATCAATGCTGTGAAGGAAAGCCAAAGCCTTTACAGTTTGTATAGCAATGTTCAAACGAGTGTCCCACGACAATCCCCGAGGATTTCTACGATCGCCATGGAAATGATCGTACAAGGTCCCATTTGGAACAAATTCGTATACGAGCAGCAACTCTGGACTATCTGCAGAGGTACAACCATAAAGACATACTACTCGTGGGTGATTCAGGGTCGAAAATATCGCCACATCGTTGATGAACTATCCAACTCTCCTAGAGTTATCCTGATAAAGTCTCTTTACCGCCACTATTTGTTCGTCCCAAAGTTCTCCCAGATAGACCTCCCCTAACTCTCCATCCCCAGGTTCGTTCTCCTCATGGAAGCAATTTGTAGCCAGTCAAAGTTCTTCTTATGAGAATATTGACAAATTGCCTATCTTGAGCCTAGGCACACATGCTTCAATGTCCCTCGCAGGACCCTGGCTAGGGGAAGGCTTTCTCTTCTTGACACAATACGTTAAGAATAGTGTTAGTGCTATTGCTGTTAGCGCAACTCCTCCAACGGGAACAACCTGCGGTAGAATGAATATATTGATATCCATGTAATCGCCATGAGGTTAAAGCGGAGATTTATGTAATAAATAGAGGAAGAAATAATTAATTACCTACTACAATGGCAGTCTTGTTTTTTTGACCTGTAACATAGCATAACAACTATTATGAGTAAAAGCAATGATCCACTGTTTTTGGCATACTTGGTGCAATCGTGAAGGAAAATACGTGCCTATACGCCGGTGGTGTCGTCGAGTGTTATGTCCATGGAAGCAACGCCATCGACGAAGGCACCTTGAGTGCAAGGGACTGGAATGCCATTGCAAATCCATCTTTGTACAACCTTACAATGCCACCTGCAGGAACAAGGCTGTAGCGTATCGGTGAAGGTAACAACCGGCACTAAGGCGGTGGAGTGGGAAAAACAAGGCTGTAGCGTATTGGTGAAGGCAACAACCGGCACTAAGGCAGTGGAGCGGGAAAAACACGTGGAAGGTTGCCAATGGATATGGACAGACCACGAAAATTCGAGAGTGAACTCCCCCTAAAAGAACTCTCCCAACCTTCGTCGTCTGTCCACAACGTATACGAAGCTGACATCTGTTTATTAATATCATCCAATCCTCTATCTCTACGTGTCTTCTATTTCACCAACTCCCTTCACCGAATCCAACTCGTCTCTCTTCGCTGCAACGCTGGTCACTCACAGCTCCTATACTCAGTCTTAGCAGCCAAAGCGGAATAAATAGAGCGGCGAGAGAACTTGGGCACCTACAATAACGAATATTTCATTAGCCCTCAAAGCAGGAATGCTTATTATATTCATGGAAAGCTTTACAGTAGGATCCTACTATAAATGAATGTTTTAGTGAAACTGAAGCCATTTACAACACATGCTATATTTAATTATTTGGCAGGCTCCGTCTAGGATCTCTGCTACTTTCGCTGCCTCATTCACGGTTGGAGAAATTTGAACGCTTCTAGAGCGGAGTGAAAGGTTCATGTATTTCCTCTACTTTTGTTGATTTCTCATGGAGTTTTCTCGGCAAATTTCTCTGCAATTTGAAGTCGTCCATCAAAATTATGCAAGACATCTTGAAGAAATTAGTTTTCTTGGCAATTTCTCTACATTTTGAAGTCGTCCATCAAAATTGTGTGAGGCATCTTGAAGAAGTTAAATGAAAATGATTGTATTTTGTATAAAACGTAGATCCTATAGCACAAATATGACAATCGATTCTTTGTTGAGCATCGTGCAATGATCTACCATTTAGAGAAGCCCCTGAATGCTCCAACGCTCAATTACGTAAGGGACACCAAAGCCATGGCTTCGTAGACCATCGTTGCAGTGCCCACATAACCAGTGGCGGCTTCTTCTCATTGCAGTGCCCACATAACCAGTTCCTATTCTCGAAGAAAACAGAAGAAGCAAAAGACTTCCAAGGGTCATAAATTTGAGGAATTCAGAAAGGCCAAACCTCCCTCCTTTGATGGTGAGATAAAGAAGGGAGAGGAAGCTGAGGCCTGGCTACTTGGACTGAAGAAATATTTCAGAGTCCATGATTTTTCAGAGAATTTGAAGGCCCGAGTGGCCGCTTTGAATCTGAACGGAAAAGCTTCCATCTGGTGGGAAGATCTTAAGAATATGAAAGGGGTCTGCGAGGAGGACCTGTCCTGGAAACAGTTTGAGAAATACTTTCGGACGAAGTATTTGTCAGAAAAATATTTCGACGAGAAGGCTAAAGAGTTTTATGAACTCAAACTGGGGCCAACTCACTATAGAGGAATATGTCAGCAAATTCCTCGACTCATTGAGATATGTACCCTACATCAAAGCAGAGAAGGCGAAGGTGCAATGCTTCATCAATGGGCTACCCAAGGAATACCAAAACCGAATTGAATTTGATGAGCCAAAGACCTTAGAAGACACTATTCTAAAGGCAACATATTGTCATGAACAATATGGACATCGGGCAGAGTCTCGTGGAGACTGGAAACAGAAGAGTGGTTCGAGATTTCAGAAAAAGGGGATCAAATCCTTAGGATTTAAGAACTACAAGAAGAACCCCAGAATGAACTTTCCATCCCAGAGTGTACTCCAACAGAACTTTCCATCATCAGACGGAAATAAAACTTCTGGACCTATACCAGTAAGGACTGATAACCCAAAGAGAGAACCTTTGAAATGCTGGGGTTGCGGAGAAGAGCGTCTCCTGAGAGACTGTCCACACCGACAACAGAACAGTCGAAAAGTTTATAACATTCAGAAAGCTACCACAGTCAATGATGTGGCAGGGAGTGTGCCGCATATTTATGCATCCTTGGATAATAACCAAACTGACCACCAAGCTTCAGTGGTGGAAATAGAAGGTATGATTTTCAATCATCTGGTGTCTGTTTTGATTGACCCTGGTTCAAATTTGAGTTATATAACCCCTAGAGTTGTTGATAAGTGTAAACTACAGCCACAAAAACAAACCAAGCCATGGTTGGTACAGTTAGCCATTGGCACCAAGAGAAGGGTAGCAGAGGTCATACCAACCTGCCAATTAATGTTGGGTGAATTCCCCACCCAAGCAACCCTTAACATATTACCCCTGGGGTCATACGATCTGTTGATTGGTATGGACTGGTTGGCCACCCATAAAGCCAGACTGGACTGTTACCATAAAACCTTAGAATGTGTGAGCAAAGAAGGAAAAAGGATAACCCTTCAAGGGATCCGAAAACCTGTCTCGGTGAGGCA
>ML811551.1:132718-142826 GCA_009831015.1 Picea engelmannii | reverse complement strand
TTTTTTTTTGTGTAAAATGAACCATAGTTTTTTTATTTTTATGTATTTATTAGATTTCTATATTAAACCATAGTGTTATTAATGGGTAGTTAATGTTTATGGTTGTAGTATAAAAGTTCCAATTGATTTTTATCCCGTGATATTTTCCAGGACACTAGCCTAAAATCCGGCAAAAAATTGTTAGATCCACAGATTTGAGTGATTATTTTTGTATAATCGGGTTTTTCAACATGTTGAATTCATTTCTCCATTCAAAAATGGATTATAAACAACAAAAAATAGTGATTTTGTGCACATATATATTTCCGGGGAAAAAAGTCATTTCCTAGAACAGTTAGACAACAACAATGTTTATGTATTTATTATATTTTCCATATTAAAACAATTTGTATATGAAAAAAAATAATGAATCATGGTGAACTTATGGTAATTAAAGATAGTCAATTCCTATCAACATTCACCATCTACTTATTATGTGGATGTGCTAGAGATTATTACACCAAAGATGTTTTATAAGGGAGGGTTCCTTGATAGGTCTTCGTCGTCGGTTCGAAGCCTATAACATAAGGCCACACATCATAATCTTTACACTAGACCTCCCACCTATCTGCAGTGTGCAGTGTTTTCTATCGCTAATTTCATTTGTTCCATTTAATGGACATCACCGCGATTGTCTTCATCAACACATTGAACAATGCATTGTATTCCATCTGTTAATGTGTATATGAACATCACCGCCATTGTCTCCACTGGCACAATGAACAATGCTATGTATTCCATCTATTAACGGGTAGATGAACATCACCGCTAATGTCTCCATCAACATAGTGGGAGATGCAATGTATTGTCGTTGTTAATGCATAGAGTGACCTGTATATGGATTGGTATTTATCAGGCCATCATTTTCAAAAATCGAGTTGCACCCTCAACAATGGAACTCTTTATCACCAGAATGGCCCCAAAATTTGGACTCCACGACCCTCAAGTGTTTTGAAAACGGTAAGAGCTCTCTTCCTTTTCATGAAGTCATTTTGAGTCATAATTTTTCCTCAATGGATGCATCCTCCACGCTTCAAATACGTGAGCAACAAACTAAATCAAAACCCTGAATTGCAAGACACAAACAACTAAGAAAAGAAAGACACCCTGCGAGAATCGCCTCGTCGAGGAACTTCTTGATCTCCTCCTTCAAAATTTCGATATTTTTTCTCCACGTCACCTCTTTTGCTTCCTCGATCCACTAAATGTTGAGCCTGACGAGGTAGAAGAACTCTGCCTCCCCCTTCACAGGACGCCTACATCCTGGAGCTACAAAGTGTCGCTGCAAAGATAATTCAAGACGAAGGCAAATCTCTGGCCATCCCTGTTGATTCTGATGACAAAATTCTTGTTATTCTTGTCATCCTTGCAATGTGTTCTCGCTTTTTCATCGTCTGTCTTGATTCAATTAATCACCACTAGTTGTTTGACACATTGTCTCCAGTTTCCGAACCTGTCACCAACTCCAATCCTTAGCCGCCTTTTCTGAAAGGGTTTAATATATAGAGTGCGCCGGGCAGTACTTACGTGAGTCTCCCCTCTTCCACTCCACGTACTCCTTCATATACATAGCATGTAATACATATTAAAACCATGAAACAAAGTTTTTTTTAAAAACAGGATTTTTGTTTGGTTATTTTATTTCTTTCTAATATTTAAACAAAAACAATAAAAAAAAAGAAAACAAATTACTAAATGCCCGGTATTGTTTATAAAATTTGATCTATTTTGGAATCCAAACTTAAAAAGGCCATAACTCAAGTTTTACTCAGCCAAATTGAGCAAATGAGAGCTCGTTAGAAAAATGATTTCGAGGAGAATGATATGGAAGTGCTGTCATTACCATATTTGGTCATTTACTACTACAAAAAAATAGCAGAAGTTAATGCTGTAAATTTGCAACCAATAAAGATTTGTTGAGTTAAATCGTTATTTTAGAGAAATTTTCATTGTTCTAAAGGTTTTTGTTGTTGCCAATTCATTCCCAGATTGTTCATTTTTCAGTGAAATCCCAACAAGAAGCAATGGAAAGCGTGAATTTGGTTTTATCAATTTATTAATTTAGATTTAATTGGTTTGTTTATTTTGGACAATTTTAGGAATTTGGATTTTTGTATGTAAGTTTTATTGGTTTTTAATTATATTTTCATAATTATTTTTAATTTGTTCTAATTTCGATCTGGAGCTTCGCAAGAATGGGATTGGAGCAGTAGAGAGAAAAATAATATTTCTACAACTTTCAAATCTTGATTCAATTATCATTGAAACATATTCCTATTTTGGATCCGAGTTTGTAAAACTATAAAATCTGAGTTTTGAGTGAAGCAGAAGGAGAGGGGTTTCTCTCTTAGCACTACTGGAGGATTTTTGTTGTAGTTTAAAAGGATTACTCAGATCTGAGTTTGGGGATTTTACTTTTGAGATTAAAACTCTGTTGTAGAGCTAGATCATACACTGTTGTTGGTCCATTCTCTATTGGCATTGGCAGAGCTGATGTCTTGAGAGGACGGTTGCAGGATTGCTTGTAAAGGCAATTTACAGAGGTTTATGATTGTAATTCATTTTTGAACATTGAATACAATTATGATTTGTGTTTATCTTTGTATTTTCTTATAATTTTTTGAGTAACTATTTTTTCAGAGATTTATCATTTTAATTTTGATTTAATAATCATTTGATTATTTGTGAAGTGGCTTATCATTTTTTACCTCTACACATGGCATGCACATAGCTAATAATATCAGCTGTAAGAATTGTTTCATCAGTTTGATATTCATCATAAACCACATGTTTTAATCCCCATTAATCTAACTATCTTTGCACTTGGTTGATAGAAACTATTTTTCATGTTTAGTTAGCTGAGCTTTTGCTTCAGCGAAGGGCTATCTTCTTCAAGCCATATGGAAATCTCGGCATACACATAGGTTCTTATAATCTGTATAAGTGTGTGATGGCCTGTGCTAATAAGCATCTCACTGCGAAGTTAAGGACTGCACAGGGGTAAGTTAAGGTTTACATTAGTAATTTCACATATTATAGTGACCTAACATAATGTTTAACTGTGCATTCTATTACTCACCAATTAAAAACATTTTTTTATTATTATTTAAATATATTGAATTTAAAATTTATATAAATTTTTAAAAGTAAGATTTAATTTTTTTATAATTTTTTATACATAATGTTGTAAAGCTCCATAATCTTTATAAATGACATCTTAAATGTCCAATAACTAACAATTATACATGACGTATTTAATGATATATAAATAATATTTTAAATTTGGGATCTATGTGAATTGAAAATTTCTAATTTGTACAATAAATTTAACATGACAAAGTTTAAACTTTGATTTTTTCAGTTATTTTTTTTTTTTTTTAATTTTGGAAATAGGTGAAGTTTGTTATAATGATTTGATGTTATCGTTAGAATAGTTCTGTAAAAAAAATTTGTTGAAAAATACAAGAATTATGAATTCATTTCAATATACACACTCACTAGTTTTCACTATACATGGAATTAATTGCACATTGGAAAATATATTTAATAGTGAAAATAAGAAAACACATATTCATTTAAAGCATATTCTAAATATTTTACATTCTGGCTTTTTCTGATGAATTTTGTTCTAAATGTGGTTAAACATAGTTGGAAATGCATATTTAAGTGGTGAATATGTATAATCTAGGTGTTCCATAGATTTTTCAAGAAAGTGAATTCATTTATACATTAAAAAATGCAATTTATACAACAAAGAAATGCAATTTCACATTTCAGTGAAAAAAAACAAAACTTAGAACGTTTAGACAAGCCTTTTTTTAATTGTTATATATAAAACTTGTTCAAATTAAATTTGACTACTTGATTATTATGACTCTAAATTAAGAAAAGTTGTAATTCCTATTTTTATCCTTGTTGAACTTAGTATTGTCTTACTAATGCCTTTAAAAATCTTTTAATTGTTATTTTATTTGGTGTAAATTCTTAGGTGAATGATATTTTCCCACTCTCTTTATATGATTATAATAATTTTTCATATTACATAAAAATGTATTTAATTTTTATTTTCTTTTTCCAATTTTAAATATCAATTTAATAAATATAGGTAAATTAGAAGACATAAATAAAACTAAATATAAATTATAAAAATGATGCAAATTCATATTTATAACAAATAATAATAATAATAAAAAAATTATTCTATTTATCTAATCCACAAACTTAATAGTATTAAATATTGTTTATTTTTTTATAGATTATATTTTTCAAAAATAAATTTTTTGTCATGTAATTAATTTTTTTCTTTAAACTATATTTTTTAAAATGTTTTTTTATTGAATTTGAGTGATTGAATCAACTATGACTATTTTTTGTCATGTAATTAATTTTTTTCTTTAAACTATATTTTTTAAAATGTTTTTTTTATTGAATTTGAGTGATTGAATCAACTATGACTTTTCTCATGACCAATACTAATACTATATTTATTGTTTAATTATGGGATAAAATTGATCATATACTCTATTTATTATTTAACATCATATATTATTTAATTATGAGATAATGTTCAATCTTACTCTTTTCTTTATCATATAATATTAGCATTACTATTTATTGATAGTTTATTGAATAATAGTGACAAACATTCTCTCTATACCAATATTATTATTACCATAATATACTTATAGATTGTGGAAGAAGAAAAAATCTAACATTCTTATATATTGATTCTTGTAGGGGCTTATAGATCCATGATTAAAATTGTTCTTTACACTAGCTAATTAATATATTATATGATTACTTTATTTTTACTTTTGTACTATTTTTATTTTGTTATTATTTTATTATGTTATCTATTATTTTATTATTTATTAATTAATTTATATTTTATAATTAATTATTAATTATCAATTAGTTATAATAATTAGTAATTAATAATTTATAATTCTAAAAGTAGATAGGACAATTAAAAGATAAGATAAGTTCACAACTTGTCAATGATATAGTAGATCCATGAAAGAGGAAGCTGGGATAGTTGTATAAATTGGGCTCAAAACCCTTGTTATGACATCAATGAAAAAATTCATTAAAATAAGTTAAGACACTATATATAGAAGGCATATCCATACAACATTTGGACTTCAAAACATCATAGAACATAATTGGACCTTAGGTTACATAATAAGCAACACCACACTATCCAAAACAAATACTCTACTTTTCTTTTACAACATATCAACCTTATATTGTCTTCGGTATTCCCTTCCCCAGTTCGAGGTAAGGGTATGCTATAATGCATTCACTCTTTGAAAAGTAGAAAAGTAGAAGACAAAGTATAAAATAATTATGTCAAAGGCATTCTTTAAGGGGAAGTTCCTGAAGTTCCTGAGAGGCTTTTGTTGTATGTCAAAATCCAATTGCAATCAGCCATGTGTAGTTTCTGTCTGAAACCAATTGCAATCATCCATGTGTTGTTTTTGTATGTCACTGCAGCGATCCACCTGTCCTTTGACTATACTGGAACCTCTGCACACCGCAATTCCAATGAGCGGAAACGAGGTACTCTATAACGTTGTGGGCATCGTCTTTGCCAATATAAAGGACACCACTCTAGTATGGATTGTAGGCTATCGCGCCCAAGTCAACGAAAGAGCCCAGTTTCCATTCAGAGCGATGGAGAATTCGTGTTACTCAATGGGATGGGATGGGCCGCCCTGTCTGAAAGAGTGATACTGTGAATAAAGGTATGGTGTCTGTTGTAATGAGTGATGATGGGAATTTAGTTTTGAAGAACAAGAGCTGTGGAAATGTGTGGAAAAGCTTCCATAACCCCACTGATAATCTCCTCGTTGGTCATGTGTTTACTATGGGAAAAATCTTCACTCTGTATCCTTACTGCTCTTTCGATTTATCCAGGAACTCGTTCTCAAATGATAGAGCAACATCATGTAGTGGAATGTCGGATCCTCCTCGCAGCTCCCCCACTCCTCTTTTGATTCATCCAGGAACTCGCTCTCACATGGCAGAATGACATCACGTACTAGAGATATGGCATTAGTGGAGGCAGACAGGTCCCTGAAAGTGGAACCCCTGTCTAAGGAAGAAGGGCGGGAACTGTCTCAGAGAGTAGCTTTCAAAGATGGCCATGTTCCGGAGGAATTAACGGAGTGTGCCATGGATTTTGCGGACGAGTGTGATGGTTTTCTCTTGGCCATAACTATAGTGGCCGCAGCCATGAGAGACAAAACACAAGTATATGAGTGGAAAACTTGTTTGTCTGTGATGAGAATTGCAGATCCTTCTTTTCCAATACACATCCCCGTGTTGACAAACAACTCTGTCAACGACTAAGATGGAGTTATGATCATTTGCTCAAACCAAACTTGCAGAATTGCTTTCTTTACTCTGCTATGTATGTTGAAGATCGAAAAATCTGGGTGGATGAATTGGTGCAATACTGGATTGTTGAAGGCTTTGTTAAGAGCAAAGAGGGAAGCTATTCAATGGACATGAAAATCGGGTACGACTATGTAAGGCTTCTTATAGATCATGGCTTGTTTCAGAATTATAATTTTGATAAGTGGAGTATGTGCAATGCCTATAAACCTGGTCTGGAAAACTAGGTGGATAATAGTGCACGACGTGATTCGGGACATGGCAATCCACATAGGGGAGAAGGAGGGAAATTATTTATGCCGTGCAGGCCAAGGGCTCAAAGATTTCCCCCAAGCTTTGACTCCAAAAGAATATCACTCTCCTTCAATCAAATCGAGCAACTATGAAAGACTTCCTATGCCCACAACTTGTGAGCTTGCACTGATCCGGAAATCCGCTAACTTATGATGTTCCAGAAAGCTTTTTGATCAACCTCACTTCTTTAAGGGTTCTAGATCTCTCCCAAAGCCGTATAGAGTCGGTGCTTGCATCTCTCACTAAACTAAAACTACTAGAGTTTCTTGATTTGAATAGCAATGACATCAATCTTTTTTAGCTTCGCTTTTTAAATACGTTGTGGTGTAGAAATCTAAGGAGCAAGATCTGTTTTTCAGGTAAAAAAATGAGCGTGAATTTGGCCAGATTTTCAGGCTATGAAGGGTACCCTGAGTTTCTCATGGATCAAAGTTCCATGTATTTCACAACCTTACTTCAGGGATTTTGCCTCATTTTAAACCAATCCAGATGCTTAGAAATCGATTAAAATTCTGGATTGACCAAAAATTTAAAACTCCTGCAAAAACACTTATCGAAAAAATAACTCAAAAAAAAGATTGCTCCTAAATTAACCCACTCCCAAATCTAACATCATTGCTAGATACTGCCAGATACAATAGGAAAGCTTACATAACTCCAACGTATCAAGTTATCGAGTTGTAACAATTTGGTGCTTCCAGTCGAGATATCTCAAGTACTATGGTGCTGCCATGAACATATTGAAGGTGTTGAAATAAAGGTTTGGAAGGACCCTATAAATGTAATGGCTTTGACATGTCTCACAAATCTCAAAGAGATTTGTCTATTGTATTCTTAGAATTTAAAGCCTCTGAACTAATGGGAAGTTGTTTGGAAATGAGACAATTAAGATTGTTGGAATAATGTCGAAATATCAACTATTTGTTAGAGTTGGTTTCAGGGTTGTTATAGCTGTATTCATTTATAGCTTCTAGGTTGTTTTCAGATCCACAAAGGTAGGGGTTTGTTATAGGCTTTCCTAGCCTATTTATTTGTAAGGTTTCCCGTATCAAATCAATTGAGTATGTGTTTTATTTTGTTTATTATGGTATCAGAGCTTGAGGGGCTTGGGCCAACTCCCTCACAGGAGTGCCTAGGATCCTGAGAGCGAGTTGCCCGTTGTTGCCAAGGTTTGTGGAAGCTGCGAACATAGCAGTGATCTGAAGGAGCGTTGTTAGGAAAAGGAAGGCGATTGTGCAAAGATAACGAGCTGCTATAGCTCATGAAGGGACATCAAGCTCCGCAGAGGCAGCGGATGTGAGGGTCTTGGAGACAGGCTTGCTGTAAAGCTCGAAGAGGTGAAAGTGAAGAGGGTTTCGTCCAGAAGAAGCCGTTGTTAAGAGGTGAATCATTTTTTATCACCTGTTGATTATGAGAGTCTATGCTTGTTTGATACCTGTAGACCTATGAAGTTGGAGTCGAGCGAGGATTGTGTGGCTGTTGTAATGTTTTCAAGCATATGTCAAGGAGATCCGTTGGAATCTTGCCATTGGAGATCAGCTTCCTGATCGCAAAAGTTGGAGTTGTCATTGTGGATGAGGGGGCGGCGTGCACTGCTGATTTGTGCGTAAAGGAACTATTGAGTGAGAGAGCCGCATAAGACGTGAAGCTGCTGTGATCTATTAAACCTGTTAGCCAATTGGAGGAGAACCACACAACCATGTTGTTGATTGATCTATTGCAAACGTGAAGTGTTGGATTGTTGCAAACGTGAGGCTACCATTGTGTATGTGTATGTGCAGAGTCACATCCCTGGGGAAGTCCGAGTGGAGATGTGAAAGTCGTATCTGCTTGTAATCACTACCAGTGGTGACATTAAAATGAGAACTCATGCTTTCTTCAAATCCTATTTGAGCCCATATTTCATTAGATTGAGTAATATTGAATTACTTTTCAAATTCTTTAAGACATTCTAATTTTTTCAGCAACAATTTGGATCTATTTTGAGATTTTAAGCGGTGATTTCGAGCTGTATTGAAGTTCTCAGCAGCCGTTTGAGTGATTCATAAGTTTTCGTCCGTCATTTTGAGTTGCTTCAGGGTTTTAGGCCCATCGTTTTGAGCTATTTTACGTGTCGCGTGTAAATATTTTTGCCTGGACCTTCGTTTGATGCGTTTTGATTGACTTGTTGCAGAATTCGTGAAGGGAAGAGTTGTTAGCGTACAAGAGAAGCTATCATGGGCCGTAAAAGGAGACTTAAACAATTCCAGAGAGAACTCAAACAAATGGGGAGAAAAATTCAAAGAGCAGAGAAAATATATTTTGTAGGTAAATATAAAGTGTCTTCAGTAGTAACCGAGGAACACATACCTGATGGAGACCAGGATCAGATTGCGGATCTGGAGCAGATTGTTGAAGATGAAGAAATCAATGAAATATTGAAAAGGTTAATGCTAGTTTTACCATCATTTTCAGGTAAAAATTTTGATCTTTGGAAAATGAAAATGGAAGGTTTACTTGGATCCGTAGATTTATGGGAATTTGTTTAAAATGGTTATGAAGATCCTACTAAGAAGAGAAGAGATAAATTAACATTATATCTTGTTAGTTCAACATTGAATAATGGCATCCTGTCTGCTCTGTTATATGAATTTGGTAAAATAGAGACTGCAAAAATGTTTTGGGATATCATAGAAATGAAGTATAGTGCAGGGGGAATAAACACTTTGGAGCATATTAGTGCATTTGAAGAAGCTTATGTGGGTGAAACTAAACCTAGCCAGATTGTTGTGAATGAACTCCACTGTATAGACATACAGTTGAATGATGAATTTGAAACAAATGCATCTCTGTATGAGGAAACTTCTGAAATTGATGGAGAAGATGTTGAATTCCATTGTGCTCAGTCACATGTGAATAATGATGATTGTGTTGACAGTCTCATAATTGAAATAGAAACTGAAGATGGTAGTATTGAAGTTGCAATGGTTAATGAAGACAGTGCCAATGAAGTAATCCGTGATAATGAGGAAACTACTACTAATGCAATATGTAGTAATTTGATGAATTCAACAACTCAGATTGTTGATGAACTAGAATGTGCTAAAGCTGATGAAGACAACTGTAAAACAACTCATGAGAATGAAAACCTTGTGGAGGAAGATCTATTTGAAGGAGAGACATATGAAGTCATATTTGATGAAGACAATTCATCTAATGAAGAGTGGTCAAAATTGATGCACGAGAAACATCTTATTGATGAGTTGTTGTTTGGTGAGAAGAATGGTCCACTTGCATACACAAATCAAGTGGAAGACAACTTTATTGTTGCAGAGAAGGAAGAGAAGGAAGATGAAGAGGAGAAAAATCAGAAAGCTCTCTTAGAAGAGAAAAATGAAAA
>ML811551.1:107234-132177 GCA_009831015.1 Picea engelmannii | reverse complement strand
TATTATTCATATTACTTGGAGTGTTGAGAATCCATTTCTCCATTAAGGGGAAGTGTTGGAATAATGTCGAAATATCAACTATTTGTTAGAGTTGGTTTCAAGGTTGTTATAGCTGTATTCATTTATAGCTTCTAGGTTGTTTTTAGATCCATAAAGGTAGGGGTTTGTTATAGGCTTTCCTAGCCTATTTATTTGTAAGGTTTCCCGTATCAAATTAATTGAGTATGTGTTTTATTTTATTTATTAAAGACTGCATTATCATAATCATGTAAATGACACTCTTCCTCACGGGATGCAGAATAAGAAGAAGTTGGAGAGTCTCCAGTTGAGGATATCAGTGAATTTTCCAAATTGGATCCGCGAGTTTGAACAACTAGAGAGGTTAGAACACCTATTGTTAGTGGTTTTTCTACTTTTTTTTTAACCTAGATGTTTTGTTTTGATATTGACATTCAATTCTTTAACATTGATTGAAATATGATAAATGATGAACATAAGTTCTTTGGTACTTGCTGATATTTTTTTAGAATAGTTATCATAAAATAGAAAAAAAAAACTTTAAAAAAAATGCAATCCCTATGTGAACAGTGTATGTAGAGTTTGTTCGAGGCATTGGGATTCAAACTTAATTTCAACTCTATGTGTCACTTGAAAATCAATGGATAGCTAGAGAGGGTAAATCACGTGAACAAAGGGATGTTGAGAATGCATGTGTCATATGGATGGACCAAGTAAGTAGGAAGATTATGTAGCATACCTATATATATATATATATATATATATATATATATATATATATATATATATATATATATATTAATAGGAACGGATATGTTTTGATATTAAAATTTTCGACATAAATGCCCATTTACAATCTTTCCAATTTGTCGAGACAACTCCCATTGTTCCTCTATAGTCAGGATCCCCCCGTCTCTAATTTTTACATAGCGGTGCTTCTTGAAATACAAACATCCCTTTATCAGCACGAATTCCCCTAACTTAAACACGCATACAAACTGCTTTAGCAAAAGGCAAAAAAACATAAGAACACTTCTAAGGAATTGGAACCCTGTTTTCCTTATCGTTCCATACTAGAGTGCCCGTAGGAAGAAGAGCATCTCTATTTGCTTCCACGTCCACCTCTTTGTTGTTTCCCCTTAGAACATGGAAGAAGCTAATCTTCTGAAAGAAGCTGACAGTCTTTCTAATTCTCTCCATCAATCTAGAAAGCCGGAGATCCTTCGGATTTGAGTTTTCCACTAGCATTTTTATGAGGGTCTGAGAATCGCCAATGATCTTTGCTTCCTTGATGCGCATCTTTTGCAAAATATTGAGGCCTTGAAGCAATGCCGACGCCTTTGCCTGGGTGTTGGTATCTTGGCCTAGGCCCCACGCATACCTATGCTCAGTTTGTCGTTGCTTGTTTTTGATGACTCCCCCAGCACCTACATTTCCCAGATTGCCTTTTGCTGCCCCATCGAAGGACAAGGAGTAGCAATCCATTTCCTTGTTCCAATTTCTGAAACTTTCTTCTGGCATTCTGATTTGCCAGTCCTTTCTCTTTTCCACTTGGGTATCTGCGTTGGAATAAATCAATCCCAACGATCTTCCCCACTCCACCTCATGAGAGGAGAGGTTTTTATTTGTGAAGCTCCACATATGCTCATTCAAGAATTCTTTGAGGGAGACTATTGTTCTAGTCATGATGACTTTTGCATTGTGCGTTTTCCCTTGGAAGATCCTGCTATTCCGCTCCAACCAGATTTGCCAGCAGGTAAGTTTTGGCAGAACCAGCCACGTGGCCTTGAACCAACTATTTTTTGGGAGTTGTCCGGGGTAACAGTGCAGCCAATTAGTGTGCAATTTGGCAATATTTGTTGGAAGCGTTGTGTTCACTTGGCAGTGGGACATCACTTTGCTCCAAACTTCTAAAGCGTATCTGCATTCCAACATGATGTGGTTGGCGTTTTCTTCATTTTCCAGACACAGGGAACATTTGGAGGGGCCGTGGAAGCCTTTCTTTACTAGGTTGTCTACTGTAAGCACTCGATTGTGACATAACAACCAATTAAACAGATCAATTTTGGGGATGCATTTTTGTTTCCAGAGGCCTATCCATAGCAATGGACATGGGGGAGCATATGGAATTGCTCGTAGCAAGCTGTAACCGTGTGCCACAGAGTATACACTGAAATGCGGCCCCCATCCTCTCTGATCGTTCTTCTTTTCATGCGCTGGAGCCTTCCCTTTAAGCTTGGCGCACAATTTCAACCAAGCGTTTTCCAGATTATTCGACAAATTTGGTTTTTTCCACTCCAGCCAGTCGTTTTCTTTCCAAACTAAGATATCTCACAGAGAGACCAGGGCCGCATTCTTCATCCAAAGACGCAATTCCTGAAGCTCATGGACGTCCACGAGGGGAGCCTCGTTCATTATTCGATCTTCCCAGATCTTTATAATTTTCCCATTCCCCTGGATCCAGTATAAATTGTCTTGAATGAGAGAATGAGCTTGCATGCACAATTTGTGAATTTGCGATCCATTAGTGACTTTGACAGGTCTGTCAAGGAAACGTTTTCTTGGACCCATAAAATATTTCTTCCAGAGTGCACGTTGCGCCCAACCAACCTTAGGAGCAATCTACCTCCAGAGAAGTTTGGTGCCCAACACTAAATTATGCGTTCTCATTTCTTTGAAGTTCAGGCCTCCCTCTAAAAGTGGCTTGGTGACTTTGTCCCAATTGACAAGAGGCATTCTGTCTCTGTTTTGTTTACCTCCTTTCCAGAAGAAGCTTCTTACACATCCTTCCATCTTCCTGAGTGTTCCAAGGGGAGCTAGCATAAGGGAAGCTTGATAGATTGGGAGACTATTTAAAACCGATTTTATAAGCATTGTCTTTCCTACGATATTCAACCAAGAGAATCCCCAGGCCTGCATTTTATTTTTAAATTTATCAATTATGGGGGTCCAATCCTTACTTGCAGGTTTTTTTTGGAAGACAGGCAACCCAAGGTACTTAAAGGACGTCCAATGCATGGAGCCGCCAAATCCCCAGCATCTGGCAATGGAATTGAGATCGCTTTGCGTCACGTTCCAACCATAGAAATGGCATTTTTCTAAATTCAGTCTGTTGCCCGAGGCCTCGCAAAACTCGTCCACCACCAACTTGAATTGACTGGCAATATGAACAGAAGCTGCCCCAAGGAGGAGGGAATCATCTGCGAATAGAGAATGATTGATTTCTTTTACTCCTCTTGCTATTTGGAGGCCTAAAATATCCTGGTTAGTTCTGCTTTTTTCCAGGGCGAAGCTTAAGGCAGAGGCTTGGAGAACAAAGAGCATAGGGGAAAGTGGGAATCCTTTCCTTAGCCCACGCGTGGCTTTAAAGAATTCTATTGCTCTCCCATTCCCCAGCGGAGCGATCCAGGGCTTGGATATACATGCTTTGATCCAATTAATAAAGCCACGCTCAAAACCATTTTTTTGCAAAACTTCAAACATGAAAGAATGCTTGACCCTGTCAAACGCATTTGCAAAGTCTAGTTTCACTGTCATACCTTTTTCTCTTCTCTTTAGACTTGAGTGAAGCACTTCTTGGACTAAGATTATGTTGTCCGCGATTTTCCTTCCTTGAACGAAGCCCCCTTGATTCTCCGGTATGAGGTCTGAAAGAAGCCCTTTCAATCTGCTGGCGATCACTTTTGTTATGATCTTGTATCCAATGTTGCACAAAGAAATGGGGCGGAACCTGTTGAAGGAATGTGCACCCTTTTCTTTTGGTATGAGGGTGAGGAATGTGGAATTCGTGCTGCCCCCAATTTTCTTACAATCTTGGGATTTTAGGATCATTTTATGTAAGTCTTTTTTCACAATCTGCCAGCAAAATTGGATGAAATTTGCTGTGGACCCATCTGGGCCTGGGGCTTTATCAGGGCTCATGGAAAACAAGGCGTCCTTTATCTCTTTCATAGTGACCTTATCCTCTAGCTTCTGATTCATTCTAGCTGTAATTTTAGGAGGTATCTCATTTAGAAGCTTGTCACTGTGTCCCTGCACCTCTACTTCATTAAAGAGGATTTTGAAATGATTGAAGGCAACCTTTTTGATGCTTGGGAAATCGCCATATGTTTGAGGACCATCCTTAATTTCCGAGATGGAATTGTAACCTCTCCTAGCTTGGGCTTGCTTATGGAAATAGGAGTTGTTTCTGTCTCCAGATTTCAACCCCAGGATTCTGGACTTTTGCCTCTAGTATTCCTCCTCCTGTCTGCAAGCGTTCTGAAACTTTTGTTGCAGCTCTTCCTCCCTTTTTAAGATAGCGCTCGAAATTTCAGCCTCTTCCATAATGACTTGATGAGTCTCAAGATCTGCTTGGATTTGTTTTCTTTCATCCTCAGGACTACAGATGGTTTTAGCCCAGCTTTTCAAGGCTGACTTCACTCTTCTTAACTTTTCCTCCCATACATAGAATGGGGATCCCATGACCGACATCCTCCATATTTCTTCAACCTTCTTTAAAAAATTCTTTTGACTTATCCAGAGAGGACTAAATCTAAAGGGAATAGGGCCTAAATTCCTTTGAGGAGTGAGAACCAACATTATGGGCTTATGATCCGAAGTACTATTAGAAAGAATCTTCATTTTCACATCAATACCAAGAAGAAGGTAGGAACTTTGGAGAAGAAACCTATCTAACCTGGCAGCGATATGCCCATGGCCTACTCGCTTATTTGACCAAGTGTACTTACCTCGAGAAGGCTTGACGTTGAGCAGATCCCAGTCTTGGATGAGGTCCTCCACCCACTCTTGAGCCGGATCTCTTACAATACAGCCCCCACGCTTTTCGCTCTGATTGAGGGAGATGTTCAGGTCCCCTGTGATTATAATGTTTTCCAGAACTCCCTCGTCTGTTAGGTCTCTCAGTGAGTCCCAAAAAAATTTCTTTTCCCCTGCATTTACCGGAATGTAAACGTTGAAAAGGCTGAAAACCTCGATTGAGTCTTGGTGTTGAAATTTTGTGAGCAACCAGTGTACATTTTTTTTTTCTAGCTACCATATTATATTTAGAGTCGTTCCAAAGAGTGCCAAGACCTCCCGAGGCTCCTCTGGCTGAAGTAGCATTTATCCCGCCTTTTTTCCAAAATCTTTTGCTGCTTTGGAGGAAGAGATTTTCCTCCAGTTTTGTCTCCTGGACTAGCAATATGTCTGGGTTTTCTGTCTTGATTAGGGCCCTCATGGCTTCTTCTTTCATCTTACTTCCCAAACCTCTGCAGTTCCAGGAGATCACTTTCATTATTTATTTTTGTGAGAGCGCGGGCCTCCCTTGGAGCCCTGTCCCTGGTTTCTTGCCATCTTTGGGGTTTTGGCCAATTTTTTTTCCAAGGTTGGCTGACTTCCCTGCGCTTTATCTTTGTATGTTTCTTTTTCTCTCTTCTCCCTGCATGACATCCTTCCCCTTGCCGATCTTCGGACCGTGGATAGAGAGTCTCCTATCTCTCCTTCCTCTTTAGATTCTTTCGAGCCTTGGCTTCCCACATCGCTGGCCGTGCCCTTGTCTTTGGATCTTTCTGATTCTCTTTCCGCATGCCTTTCTTCCTTTATCACTGCATCCTCAACACCCTCCTTATCTTGGTTTCTTGCAATCTCCATCTGCTCCTTCTGAGGTGGCTCCCCTTCAGGGAGTTCTTGAGAAGCCAGGCCAAGGGTTTCGAACATGTTTCCTGACTCTTTTGACTAGAGGTTTTTCTGGGGCGCATTGTTATCTTTTGCCTGATTTCTTTTACTCTTCTCGTGCCCTGCCGTGTTTGAGATCTTTGGGTTAGCTTTGGATCTCTTAACCTGCTTCCATCCTTCCTCTTTTCCCTTATCTTCCTCACTAATTTTTGGGCAATTTCTGGCAAAATGCCCGTATTCATGACACCCCCGGCACTTGAATGAAAGTTGTTCATAATCCAGTTTTTGTATATGAGACCAACTTCCAACCTTGATTTTGATAGCCTCTGGGAGCCCTACCTCAAGATCCACCTCCACACATATTCGGGTGCAGTCATATTGATCTTTATTATGTGCCCTGTCAATGAATTTGCCAAGCGCATCTCCTATATGTTTCAATGAGTCCCAATTCTAGCAGTGAATTGGAAGATTAGGCATTCTGACCCACACTGGAACTGCTGAGGGAACGTCCTCTTCTGAGTCGAAATACAGAGTCCATTTATTCAAATACAATCCTTAAGGTCCCATAAAGTATGGGCCATTCCTGAAGATCAAATCCTTGTCGTCTCTGGAGGTGAATTCGAAGAGAAAATAACCTCTACCCAAGAAATGAGAGGTGAAATTCTGCTTAATTAACGACTTCCAATTTCTTATGACCCAGGTTTCAGTGGCTTTGGGGGATGGCCAGAGGCCGGTGAACTGCCCAACAAGTGCGCGCTCAGTCAATGACAGGGCGACTTGTATGGGCACGTCCGGCGGGAGGGGGACCTCCGACATTTCTTTCACTCTTTTAACGAACTTCGAGCTTTCCGCATTTTTCTTCTTGGGCAAGGAATTGATCAACGAGCAGAAGGAAACGTCGTTTGGAGGGGGCGGAGGAGGTTGGGGAGGAGAGGAGGCCCTAGGCGAGCCCTGCTCCATGGTGGTGACAACCCTAGAAGCAGAGCTACAAAGTTACAGCACGCACATTTTTTTTTTTTTAAAGGTGGTAAGCTTGGCTCGGAATGATTAATCAAATGGAGAGCAGCGGCCATGTTCGGGTTCGAGCCCGAGACCTGACCGTCGTTACATGACCGACCTTACCACTACGCCGCACCCACGACCTTCATACCTAAATATATATTAGTATATAGTAATTAGGATATATATATTATTTAGCAAGACATGGTTAATTAATATATTGTTAGGTGATTTTCTGTAGAGTTATGAAACCCACTCATCTATATAAATTGGTCTCATTCATTATTGTAATCATCAATGTCATAATAATTATAATATTTTATTATTCATGGATTATTTGAGTTTCTTCATTTTATTATAATTTAATGATAGCTCTTCATGAACACCTCGAGGTACATCACAAGTGGTTCATCAATGCATGCACATTAGACTCACTTCACAAGTGACTCATTCTCAACTAACCCAAGTTAACTTTTACATACTTGAAATCTTATGATTTAAGGTCATTCTCCAATCAAATTTTATGGTGAACTTGTTCTTGAAAAATGTGTTTGACCGAAATAAGTAGTTTGGATTTTCTATCCTCAGAGACATATTTCTTAACAAAAAAATAACAATTCATGGTCATTTATTCAAAATTGATTTTGTTTTATCTCCTTCCTCCTCTATGTAAAAAAAAATTGGGGATTGAGGGATTAAAGATTCCATGGCTTAGGACTCTGCTAAAGAATGTGATTGCATTTGCCAAAGGTTTTGTAAGTTTCAAAAACTTGCACTTCAACTTCTAGCATATGTTTGGTGGCATTCGGGTTTCAACTTCTACCATTACAAAACACAAGCAACAAACCAATGGAATTTGTGTAGAGCATGAGAGGAGGGGATGCTTAGAAGAGATTACATAGAAGCTAGATCTATTTTTGTTAAAAAATCATATTCTACCATTGTGTTTGGGGCATTGTGTTTTCAACTTCTAGCATTGCAAAGTGTGGGCAACAAATCAAGGAAATTCATGTATAACATGAGAGAAGGGAATGCTTAGAAGAGATTGCATAGAAGCTACATCCATTCTCATAAAAAAAAGTAAGGTTAGTATTTTTTAACTTGAGGAAAGAAAAAAACTATGTGCATCTTGTGTGAATGATCTTGTCTCCAATGTATGTTTATTTTGATACTTAATGATATGCCTAATAAGCCTACAAATAAGAATGCAACAATAAGATATATATCATATGACTTTATTTAAATTAACAAAAAATGAATTCGAGGTTTAAGGTAGAGTGCTACATCGACTTGAGGTGGCTACAATCATAAACCATGTCTACAAAACCCATGTGACATATTGTCCAAATTAATCTCCAAATGCCCATAATAAATATGCCAACTTAGCATAAACCTTGATTTTACCTATTTTGACCAGAATGCACACCCATGCCTCGTTAAAGCTCCAAATTTTGATTTTAATGTAGTAATTGTTCCTTACACCATTCCTCACTTGTTTGCATTGTCAGGTTTCCAACTTCAAGCTAAAAATTAGTAGCAGTGCAAAAATACTCCAAAACTACCAAATTTCATAGTGCAAATCAAGATTGAATGCTGCACATAAATGCACGTAGGCCATTAAAAAAAACATGTGATAGGCTGAAATCAATAAGATGCAAGTAAAGTTCACTAGGATGCATTCCAAGAATAGGTTAATGAATTAAATGAGGTTTTGAAAATTGGTATGGATTCTTCATGAGATAACACATTATTATACTAATTCATTTCTTACCTTATGGACTACTATTCATATCAATTATTGTACTTGTGTTTTATTAAAAGCATGGCTAAATAATGATACATCACATCAAGTGAAGGGGAGAACTCTCTCAAGATGGGGTTTTTGGGCAGGATTCCTTTTTTAGCTATTTTTTCAAATTTTAAGTCGGTTTTCTTGGTGGATTAGTCGACTTTCATGGCAGATTTCCTTTTTTAGTAATTGGTTTTTAGGGATCTCTGGGATGGGAACCTTGTATTTTCCCTCTCATTAACATGGTGGTCTTGTCAAGGCCTTTCACATTTACCTTTAGTTTTCTTTTATGAGCTTTGACGCCCATTATTCTTTGTCTTTACTATCGGTTTCTCGGGATGATCGGGAGTTAGGGGCCCACGAGAATCACTTTGATTTTCTGGTTCAGAGGTGACGTCCCTTTTTCATGCTGGCAACTACTTCGATGGACTTCGAAGATAGTGGCCTATTAGGCGCATCCGATGAGGAGGGATGGGACCGGGAAGGTCTTTTCAAAGCTGTGGATGAGTTATGTGGTTTAAATGGAGGACAGGAGCATTTAGTAACTACATTAAAATCTTTGGAGCCGTCACCTCTAGCATTAACATATCCGACCTCCATTGAACTTGCTACCTGTGATAACTCAGACTTGTCTTCCCAGCCCTCTTGGCCTCCGATTACAGTGGAGCGGTTGGCAACTACAAGTGTTGTCAGACCGAGATTTTCTCAGTAGTTTTGTAACAAGGGTGGTAGCGGCCTTACACGTAAGGATACTTGGTCTTAAAAGTTTCCTCCCATGACTTGTGGTCTGAGTGAACCAGAGGCACTTAAGGCTGCTAAGTATAGGAAGGCTGCTAGAGCCTGGAAGTCGAAAAAAACCCGTCGACGACTGGTGATAGGCATGGATGTCGGGCTTGAGGAGACATGTTAGTTGGCACTCTTTGCACTGGTAGGCCACTTTGCTTATAAACGCAAATGTGATTTATCCTTCATAGATTGGATGAAAGATGTTTGGCACACTCGTCTTGGGTATATCTCGACATATACGACTCTTACTTGTGGTTGGTTCAGTCTTCTTTTTAAGACGCCCAAGGATGCATAGAGCATCTTAACCCAGTTCTGGGATTACAAGGGTGGCAGCCTTATGCTGAAACGGTGGTGCACTGGTTTTAATCCATCCTTCGATTACTTTAGCTACATGCATGTATGGGTCTTACTACCAGGATTGCCCTTAAATCTTTGGAATTTACCGGCGCTTAAGGCCATTGGGAATTTACTTAGTCGCTTTTTAAAATTTGATGATACCTGTCTTCTATTGACTGATAAGCATATGGCGCGAGTACTGGTTGAGTTAGACTTGCATGAAAGCCTTATGGACTCCATTGAACTGGAGTGGAGAGGACATGTTTCTGTACAACGTTTAGACTATCTTGGGTTGTCGTTCCGGTGTTCCTCCTGCCGTCAAACGGGCCATCTTAGGAAGGATTGCCACCCATCTTTTGGGCTCTCAGAGGAAGACAACGATCATGTTTCTGGTTCACCGAATCTACATTATATGGATGAAAGCCCAGATGGACCGAATCCTTTAGGAGCTGGAGCTATAGAGGACTTGGCGGAGAATCTGGATGGTGTTCCTAATACTCTCTTGGGTAAGCTCAATTTCTACTGCCCTTCACTTTTTCTTAAACTTTCACTTTGGGAAAGGGACTTTTTGGGGAATTCTGCGCTGTTACTTGCTGTCTCTTCGAATTCGTCTGAGAAGGGGGCAGATTCTGTGATTGGGGAAGAGACTTTAGGGGACCCAATTCTTGAAATGGGTGGCTCTTCGAACACTCTTCCTACTACCTTACCTTCACTACCTGTGTCTACGTCTATTTCGATTGTTTATGTCTCTCCATTGGCATCGGTACTTGAGTCTTTAGCACCTTCATCACTAGAGCCCCCAGATTTGACTCCCCTACAGACTTTTTGGGGAACAAAGGCTTTTGAAAACCCAACTTGCGATCCTGGTGAGTTTTTGAAGTCTGACAGACCGAAGTGTTTTAAGAAACTGGCATGGTCAAGAGGTCTGAGCATGGAGGTTTCTCCTATTAAAACAAGGAGTGCACGAAAAAAACAGGAGTAGGGCTCTTCTTCTGCCGATCTACCATCATCTTCATCTGTGGAAAAAGGGGCGCTTAGAGGCATGAAAGCCCTTGTGAGGGATAAATCATGATCCTCCTTTCCATTAATATAAGAGGGGTGGGGGGTCCCTTAAAACTGCCCAACATGCGAAGGTTAATATCCAGTACGAAACCGAACTTAATTTTCCTATAGGAAACACTTGTAGATGAGGAAAAAGCAAGGAATTTTTTGATTGCTTTGTGTCCTTCTTGGAAGCTCTCTGTTGTGAGTTCGAAGGGGAAGTCGGGAGGACTCCTGGTGGCATGGAACCCTTATCTACTGGATCTACAACCTTTCTTATGTGCTGGTGGTATTCTATTGGCAGGTGTCCATATTCCTGACAACAAAAGGATCAACTTTATTAATATGTATAGACCGTGCATTGGACGTAGAATTTTCTGGGAGAATTTGAATGCTTGTGGACTTCTTGATCGGAGGAATCTGATCATTGCTGGAGATTTTAATTTTACGACTGGTTCTGATGAAATCTGGGGGCCTTCGGGCTTGATTGACTCACAAGCACAATACTTTAGAGAACTGTTCATGAGACACCATTTAATTGACATAAAGCCTTCGGAGGTGGTACCGACTTGGAGCAATTGTAGATTGGGGAAGGATGCAATTTCCAAAAGACTGGATAGAGTCTATGCATCTGCTAATTTTCTTGAGGATTGAACACTCTATAGATCTTGGGTTGACCAACACTACATATCTGATCATGCACCAGTTCTTTTTCAAATTGATTTCAGGCTCAAGTCTGTGCCTTACCCTTTTAAGTTTAATTCGGTCCTGTTAAAGGATGAGAGTTTTGGGGACTTGGTCAAAGATGTGTCGACTACTACACATTATCAAATGGGAGGAAGTGCACAATCAAGATTAGTAGGGAAGTTAAAATCTTTGAAGGAAAGAGTGAGAAAGTGGCTTGTTAGTAAAAAGAAGAGTGAATAGCAGAAATACTTTTAGATTGAAATAGACATTGCCTTCCTGACAAAAGAAAGTCTGAAACACCCTCAACAAACTGAGTCACTCACCCGATTAAATATACTTATCAAAGAGAGGAACATATTGTTATTGGCCGAGGAGGAATTGTGGCGACAGAAGAGTCGAGCAATTTGGATCCAATCAGGGGACAAGAATGCCAAATTCTTCCATAAGTTTGCTAGCTATAGACGCAATAAAAAATTTATTTGGGAGGTTAAGGATGACATTGATCATATTTTCACTGGGCAGGAGGAAATAAAGGGAGAAGCCTTGAGACATTTCAACACCTTTTGTAAAGAATCACATCTCTCGATTATGGATCAGATTGAGGCTGTGAGATTATATCCTAGATTGACAACTGTTGAGGAAGTACAAGCTCTGGAAAATCCGGTTACGAACGTGGAGATTCTACAGGTACTAAAGGGGTTTACCAAAGATAAGAGTCCCGGACCAGATGGTTGGACAATGGAATTTTATTTACACTTCTTTGATTTGATTGCAGATGACCTTTGGAATGCTATTGAAGAATCCCGCACTTTAGATATGGTTAACAAATCCTTGAATTCAACATTTATAGCACTTATTCCAAAATTCAATGGACCGACTACTTTTGGCGACTTCAGGCCGATTGCCTTGTGTAATCTTTGTTATAATATCATAACAAATATCTTAGCAACTCAGATAAGACCTATATTGTCCCACACTCTTTCTGATGAGCAGTTTGGTTTTCTCAGAGGTAGACAAATTACAGACGCAATAGGTACAACACAAGAGTGTATCCATAGCATCAAAGTGAAAAAACTACAAGCCATGATCCTTAAAATTGACTTGAAGAAGGCTTATGACTGTATTAGTTGAGATTATATCAGACTGGTCTTGTTACAATGTGGTTTTGGTCTTCTGATGACCAATTGGATTATGGGATGTATTTCATCGGCCACCTATGCAGTTCTCATCAATGGGGAGCCCACTAATTTCTTCAATGGGGGCAGAGGTATTAGACAGAGGTGTCCTATGTCTCCACTTATTTTTATCCTAATTATGGAAGGTTTGAGTCTTGCCTTAAAAAAGAAACAGGAAGAAGGTTTGTTGACTGGCATCAAGGTTACTAGAATGTTATGTGTTCTACATCTCCTCTTTGTAGATGACATCCTCATAATGACTAGTGCATATGTAAATGAGTGGTTGGAGATTAATAGGCTTCTGATTCTCTTCTATAATGCTACTGGTTTGTTGATCAATCCACAAAAATCATCTTTCTATCAATCTGGAGTACATTCTGCTTTCTTAGATGATATTAAAACTATCTTTCCTTTCGAAGTTTTTCAGTTGGCATCGAGCTTTAAGTACCTGGGATATTTCTTGAAAGCTAACAGGTACAAGGCATTGGATTGGGATTGGCTGTTAAAACAAATTGAATTCTGAATCACACATTGGTGTAATAGGTGGTTGACTTTGGGGGGTTGTTTTGTCTTGGTTAAGGCTGTCCTGGAAAGCCAACCAGTCTACTGGTTGGCTTTAGCAACCATCCCAACCTCGATTCTTCACATAATCCGACAACTCACCTACAACTTTCTTTGGAATGGCAATTAAAAAAGAAAAGGATACCACTTGTGCAATTGGCATTATATAGCCCGTCCGAAAAGATTTGGGGGATGGGGCCTGCGAAATATCTTCAGTTTTAATTGGGCAATGGCATCAATACCCTTTGGAGGGTACTTATGGGTGATGGATTATGGCATTGAATTATCAAAGATAAGTATCTATCGTTTCTCCCAGTTGAACATTGGCTTAGAATGGAGACGACATCTGCACCTTCCGACTCACAGACCTGGAAGTATTTACTGAATTCTTTAGATATTATACTCCACTGGATTGCCTGGTATCCAGTTTCTGGCACCATGATAACCATTGGGAGAGACTTGATCATAGGTATGGGTAACTCTGCTCTGTTATCTGAAGGTCTCATTTCGGCATTAAATCATCGAGGGATACATTTTTTATTTCAAGCAAAAGGGGTGCTGAGACCTGGAAGTCTAGGGGACTATTGGTTTTCTAGTGATGATTTAGATATGCAGGGAACACTTGCTCTGGAATGGCAGAAATACAGGAGGGAAATCATTAATAATGGCATTAATCTGGGGCCTGGACCAGACATTCTGAAGTGGACTAGTGACCCTTCGGGAAGGATCACTGTTAAAAATATTTATGGGGCAATTGAAGGCAAGAAACACACATTCTGCATCAGAGGGTGGAGAAAGGCACTTTGGCAATGGAACTATCCACAAAAGCTTAAATTGTTCTCCTGGTTGGTGGCCGAAAACAAAGTACTTTCTTGGGATAATCTTCAACGTAGGGGCTTTATTGGTTCGGGTCTGTGTCACTTATGTATGAAAGAGGAGGAATCGATCTTCCACTTATTTGCTATCTGTCCCTTTTCGAAGGAGGTCTGGGCTAAGGCAACTCATAGATTACTTCTTACAGGAACTTGGTCGGGCATATCTATCCCAAACTACCTTAAGAATTGGAGAACACTAAATACAAGCTATCCTGCCCTCCCGACTTTCATTGTTTGGTATCTCTGGAGAGAAAGAAATGGCACAATTTTTGATAATGGGAAACCTTCTATTCATAGGGTGATTATTCTATCACTCTCGGCTTTAAATGAATATAAAATGTCACATAGGAAGAAGAGAGTGCAAAGGATTACAAAGAATCCTGTGACAAGGTGTTTGGCGGGGTGGTTTGATGGTGCAGTGGTGAAAAATGGAACTAATAGTGGAGCAGGTGGTGTTATCTGGATAAATGAGAACATAATTTACAAGTGGTACCTAAATTGTGGCCCTGGTACAAACAACAGAGCGGAGCTACTTGGGGCATGGGCACTTCTAGTTCTGGCCATTCGATTGGACATCAAGGATTTCTTTGTACAGGGAGACTCGAAGATCATTATAGAATGGTTGTCTGGCAAAGGTCATTTAGATGTTTTTTATTTGGAGTGTTGGAAGGGCAGGATTGCAAAATTAATTTTTTTCTTCTTCAAAAGATCACTTTCCAACATGTATTTTGTGAAGACAATTCTGAGGCAGATAGACTTTCAAAGCTGGCCCTAGACAAACTGCCCGGAAAAATTGAATATTTTCAATGTGTGGGAGAACATGAAGGGCCACATATGTTCTTAGATATCTACTAGCTTTTTCTAGGTGTTAGGATGATCATCTTTTTTGGTTTTTTGGGATGATTATTCTGTTTTTTTTTCAGACTCTTTTTGATGTTTCTGATCGTTATTATGGTATACCGTTAGATTGTCAATTGTTAGACAACTGTGAGGGACATTTGTGATGGACAAACTATTTTTGACTATTTAGCTGAACATTACCAAGATATGGAGGTGGCAGTTACAATTTGTTGTAAGCACTATGTATGGATCTTTTTATATTCCAAACTGTATGGGTCTTCTATTCCAAACTGTTTGAGTTCTAATTGGGCTCTCATATTGGGGAGTACCCCTGTCTGTTGAAGGGCATTTCGCCTTTGTCAACAAGTACATACCACAAATCTATTCGATTTAACCATCAAGTCAATCATGTATATTTTCCTCTATTGTGAAAATATAGTCATGTTGACGTGTTGCAACGTTTAGTTGATTTTTTATTTTATTTTTATTTTTGATGGAATACACATCCTGGGGAAACCCTCCAGGCACTTTCCCTCATTCCAAGGATGATTCTAGGGGTAAACCGGTCGATTGTAGTTTTAGAAACCTAAGCTAGCGGGGACATCGAGTGAGGCCCAATAGTATCCACATAGGAAACCAACCCAAGCACTCGACCTCATGACATCTTGCTTGTAATTCATAACACTCAACAACTCGAACTAACCCACTAAACTACACTATCTAGTTGATCTTTCTTTTCGTAAAAGATTATGTTGGGTGAAAATATTATAAAGTAAAGAGGATGTTATTGGTAGAGGCCACAAAATCCCAACACATGTGAATTGTGTTAGCGAGAGGTTTTTTACACACACCAAGCATTGTTGATACCATCAAATATCATTGGTAGTATGCATATCTTGATTCTTTATTTTTTTATTAATTATTTTTCTAATATGATTATTTTTAAAAGATTATTATTATTATTATTATTTTGTTAACTGGTACAAGAGAATATTATATTAAAAAGGAGTTGTAGCCAAGCTAACAACAAATTTACAAAAAAATTGTTTTAGAGGTTCTTCGACAAAATAAGCAACTCTGAGATACTACACAAGAGAGTTTGCTACATACTATAATTATTACATCCCATGTTTTCTTGCAGGTAACCTACTTTACAAAGACACCTAATAGTCTAATAAGTTAAAAAAACATAACAACTAATGAAATACATGCTGATTGTTTTCCTCTTCCTGACCAACATCTAATGGGGGTGAGTTATGTTGCTCGATATCCATGGCTTCCTTCAATTGATGAACTGTCTCCTCTTCCTTAAATTTTTCATGTGTAGAGTTGACATATATCCTATTGTTTGAAGTTGAAGATATGGAGTGTTTACAAAGATTGAGTACCTTGTTCCTTAGCATGTTGCATTCTGGATCCAAACTTTCTATCCTATGTCTTTGCAGAACTAGTAAATTCATAATGGTTGCACATTGAGAAACACAACGATGCTCGTTTTCATGAACTTTTGATGTCATTGAGAACAAAGAGATTCAATTTGACTAGATATATTCCTCATGTCTTCTCAAAGTTATTCTAAATTCTAGAATGTCTCTATTTTCCATAATTATTAAACATGCATTACAATTCCCTACAAGTTGAAGCAGATTGGAAAAATCGAGACCAGAAAGACAATCTCTAAACCACGAGAATTGACAAAGAATTTATAGGCACCCTGTACTTCCTCCAGAGATTGTAGCTTGTAATAAATCCGTTGGCCCAAATATACCTAGAATTAGCCCAACAAATGGAGTTCCAGGAAAAAACACACAGAGCAAATAAATAACCTAGGAAGGAATACGATGTTGGATGCAATCAAACCAAAAACTTGAGACTTCCTTCCCTTGAGCTAAGTTCAAGACGATCATAAACCTTGACAAATTCCCTTTTATTGCCTCTCAAATACAGAGTAACAAATTCCCAATTCTAGACTAGTGACCGAAGGGCTGAGAAAGGTCTTACATGGAGGTAAAAAATCACCCTGAAACCAAATGCACATATGTTGTGGAATCTAGACCCCTAACGTGCCATTATCCCACAATGCCAACAAATAACCACAAGACCACATGTGAGATGATCGATATGATTAGTAAGGATTCATGCTGGAGTTAATGCAAGTTCTACATGTCCTTTCCATGCCTTAAATACTTAGGGGATATGACAAAAGGATATCCCCTCATTTTCACTAGTTCGGCCTAGCAAAGTGGCTTTCTTTACCCATAAATCAACTTTCGAGTTGAGGACATGCAACATGGTAAAATCAAATTTTGAAATGGATGCTTGCCTCCTTTTTGGCTTGAGCAATGATCATTGCAAACTTGTTATCCAATGGAGATGTTTTCTCTAATGTTACTTTAATGACTACACTGGAATCTCCTATAACTATCCAAGATTTGACATTCACTTCCTTAGCTAGGAGAAGACTTCTTAGAAGTGCATAGGCTTCTGCTTGGTTGTTTGTAGCTTGTTCTAATCCCTAGGCATATGCTATTTTCGTTCTTCCTTTAGGATCGTAGAGGATCCCCCCTGCACCTGCCACCCCTAGTTCTAATATGAAATGTTACTCATAATCTATGATGTTAATGATATCACTATTCATTATAGGTATTGTTGATGTTTCTTTATCAAGAAATTTGACCATTGGAAGGTGATTTCCAATCACTTAAAGGGGGGAATCATTCTTTGTTATTTTCTTACCATGAATAATGAAGATAATGCTACATTTCAGGTTCAACAAAAGGTGATAATAACATTGTTGTTACTTGATTATCTACCACTAGAATATGATAGTAATGATGCAATAAGGTCTTTGTATCTTTACATTTCTCAACCATATTGAGAACATCATCATGACAATAATGTTACCTCATACAAAGTTTACAATCACCTAAAATCCCATAATACAATATGTAGTGACACATATGTGGAGATTCCATGCTCAAAAGAAAGCTGGTTGAATACTTTTGAACTTATCCTTGAGCATTTTGTACATCTCGGGATTGTGAAGAATAATTCATAGGGGTTCACTATGGAAGGCGATGAAAATTCTAAAGAGGTTTTTTTATACACATGGAAAACATTTGTGGATTGATTCCAACAAACTTCATATTCAAGTACACAATCATAAGCAATTAGTAAATGGTGAGTGGATAAAAAATTCAAATTTTGGTATTTATACAATAGCATAAAGCCTCGTGTTTTTGTACATTCGTCTTAGGATAACCACCAATGTGATTGTGTGAATGATTGTTATGGATTAGGCTCGAGGATTAGAGTATCCCATATGGAGTTTTAAACAATAACTCTTTTTGTAAAAACTTTTTTTGTTTTGAATTTTTTATTATTATAAAAAGATGACACCCACTTTGCTCATTTTGTTGAGATACGTTTTTCTTAAATTCTGGTTGTATTTACATTGTCATACCTCTTATGTTATTAAAGTATAGGAATGAGAAAATTACCTTAAATGGCATTCCTCCATCAAAAACTTATTCCTATTTGCATATATGACATGGTCCAATACTCGTTGGAATTACAAGTTAAATTACAAACTCGTTGAATTACAAAAAGCACATTATGTAACCTTAACTATATGAACTCGAGAAATGCTTGCCTTGCCTTAAAAATACACATATGAAGGATGGCATGTTATATTCCATGAAACATCATTGAACATGCTCAAAATGCACGTAAAGTGCTTAAAATGACCCTTATTTGCTTAAAAAATTAATTATGTGTAAACTAAGGTATCCAAAACAATAAGACACGACTTTGTAAAATGCATGTCAAACTTCATAAATGAAATCCTAGTGAAATATGAAGATATATGGATGTAGTACATTGCATGGTAAACCATCCTAAATTTTCAGAATTCTCACTACAATCCCCAAATGCATGCTACATATATGCCAAAAATGATATTTCCTTGTTTTTGTCAATTTAGAAAATGCATGCTACATATATGCCAAAAATGATATTTCCTTGTTTTTGTCAATTTAGAAAATGCATGTCAATCTTTAGAAATAAATAAATGTCTAGAAAAAACTATGCATGCATGGATGAAATAAGGCATTGAAATGATGTCTTTTAATGTTCCTAACCTTCCCACGTGCTTATATTTTATGTCACTAACCTAAAAAATGTTTATTAATGTAAAATAAAGAAAAAATTGCTAGTAACAGGGAATGTACTGAAACCGTTGAAAAATGCATGCCACGAGGTTTCATATGCATGCTAAGGAAAAAGCATCCAAGGATTAGAGTAGTATCCTACACGAACCAAAATATTTGTGTTTTTTTTTAAAGTTAGAGTTAGGATTTTTTACTGATCTTATTTTGCTTAATAGGATTTTCTAACAATTATGGGTTTTGAGGTTTAGCATGAAATCCATCCATTTTGGAGAGGCCCGGGATATCTTAGTACATCATGCCTATGTTTCAAATCTTGATTTGAACACATTTTCTAGACCTTGTATGCATTTCTATAGCTAGTGAAAATGGTGTAAATCAAACAAAGTGACATATCTCCTTTATTTGATCTCCCACTTTCTCATAAGCAATGTTTATTAATATATACAATGCCCATAACCAATATTCATCCTAATTCATTGATTAACAAGTGAAACGTGTTTCACCTATGTTAGTTTTCTAATCCCCAACACCTAGATACTTTACTACCTTGTGTATTTCTTTGTTGATAAATAAATTACAACACACAAAATAAAATATATTGGTTGGAAATAAAACGACGGAAACAAAAACCGAAAACCAAAAATCACACAACACACAGAAATTTTGTCCTTCAAATTAGTTTGTCATTAAAATAATATCCAAGCTTACAAGGGTCCCCTTACTGGGAAAATGGCCCACTAAGGAAAAATACAAACAACAAACCTAACAACTTTGGCCCCAAAAAAATCCTATGTTGAGTTGTCCCTGGATGGCCCTGTACGATCTGTATGTGCCCTATCCAACCTGTACAACGCATGTGTATGTTCTTGTGTACTCTGCCTTGTGCGTATGTACATGCCCTCGACTCATGTATTGCATGTATGTACACGCATTGGACTACTTATTCGATGCATACGACGATGCTCTGCAAATCTGTACATCCTTTACCTGCGACTACACCTGATGTTGTTGTTGGACTACCCAGAAATCTCACTTTCAATTTCAGGCTGCTAGGTTTTCTCCTCTTGTTGCACCTTTGTACTTTCCTCCTTTGGACTTGATCTCTAGATGAAAGTCCTTCACCTTTGATGAGATTCCCTAGAATCACAGTACTTCATGACTCAAACACTTGAGCAAAAGTCCTACTTTGCTCCTCCCCTTGATCCCCTTGAGTCATAGTCCTTCATGACTCAAGCACTAAATCAAAAGTCTTTCTTTGCTCTTGTCCTTTGACCCCCTTAAGTCACAATCCTTCGTGACTCAAACACTTGAACTAAAGTCCTCCTTTGCTCTTAAAGTGGATATATTTCTCCTTCACCTAGCCTTGCTTTTATAATCTTGAGTTATGACTAAATCAAACATAACCCTAATCTCCAAAGTGATTAACGATTGAGATTAGATCTCGACTCACTTGAAATCAATGCTTAAGATTAATTTAATTCACTAATGCTACTAACTTTAGCATTCATTAAATTAAGCTTACTATAATTATAAAATCACTTTAATTTAATAATTCTTTTAATTAAAATAAATTATTAAGGTTGAAGGCTTTGGACGACTTCCACACATCTAGACACTTAGACCTATGTGGAAGTACTTGTCTGATGCTACAAACATCAACAAACTAATAGTAAACACAACCCTCTTTATCATGAAATACATCATTTCTATACAAAGGAGTCGGTTTATCTACCCCAACAACATTAAATCACATGATCATAGTCTAGGAAACAACATGAATGTTTTGACTATCAAAATTGAAAATTTTGCATTTTTGCCATTAAAAATAGGGTACAAACCAACATGATATAGCTTAGGGAATGCACGACAATTGGTACAAGAGAGTGTTATGTGGAATCCAAGGGTATAGGGATGAAGTACTCACATTTCCTACAAAACCCATGTTCCATAATTTTCCAAATTGTTACCATCTAGTCACCATACATTTGTGAAAATAGCAAAAACCTTGTCATTTTGTCATTGATGTTGTTTGTTACAATCTGTTGATGACAAACTTTTATGATTGATGTCATGTGTTTACTAAATGGTTAATGCTTTAATGATCATCACTAATCCTATAGTTAAATGATCTTAAATCTATGATTTCATGTTTTTTGCAACTGATTCGACATTCTGCATGTTTTTTTAATATATGCATCAAAATATATTAAAATATGTATTATATAAATGATGCTCCTGAAATGCTCTTGCTCCCCTTTTTTTTTTTTAAATTGCACTCCCCACTGTCTCTCCTGCTTCCAACAACCTTGCTTTGCATACAGTTGATCAAGAAGCACTTGCGTGATCTTCTCTTGCATGTTAGACCATGCATTTAGTGGCATTGTTGCAAGACTTAGAAATAGAGAGGTTCTTGGAATTTTGCATGAATGTGCCAAAGCTTGAATTGATACAGCACAAAAACAATCCAGCTTTTCACATTGTTTCTAGAGCGTGAATTTATTTTCTTTCTCCACTGCTTCTTGCAGCATGGAGTTTTTGCAGCCACATACCCTATCTCCATGTTCCCAACCAAACTCTACCGTGTTGCATACATTTCCTCTGTCTGTGGATTTGGTGCATCTCCTGCAACAAATATGTAAACCCTGTTGCCAACTTCAATCCAGCTGCATCATGGACTTTTTTTTCAATTGTCTGCCTTTTAGCATTGCCCTAACCTTTGCAACATCATCCCATCTTCCAGCTTCATCATATATGTTTGAAAGCAACACATAATTTCCTACATTTTCAGGCTTTAACTCAAAAAGGTGTTCTGATATGCATTCTCCCAGCTTGACAGCACAGTAAATCCTGCCTGCACCAAGCAAAGCACCCCCACACTTTAGCATCGGGTTCTGATGGCATCCCTTGGATGAAATCTTCCGCCTCATTCAAATGCCCAGCACAGCCAAGCAAATCAACCATTCATGCATAATGCTCTGCTGTGGGTATGATACATTAATCTTGAGTCATGCAATTAAAGTGTTGCCTATCCTCATCCACAAGGCCTGCATGACTGCATGCCTAAAAATTACAAACAAAGGTGATATGGTCTGGCTTCATGCACATTGTTGCATTTGGAAAAAGAGTGCATGTAGTCATGCACTCTTTTAGATCATGCACTTAATGGCATTGTTGCAAGACTTAGAAATAGAGAGGTTCTTGGAATTCTGGATGAATGTGCCAAAGCTTGAATTGATACAGCATGAAAACAATCCAGCTTTTCACAGTAGTTGTAAAGCATGAATTTATTTTCTTTCTCTGCTGCATCTTGCAGCATGGAGCTTTTGCAGCCACATACCCTACCTCCATGTTCCCAGCCAAACTCTACGATGTTGCATACCTTTCCTCTGTCTGTGGATTTGGTGTATCTCCTGCAACGAATATGTGAACCCTGTTGCCAACTTCAATCCAGCTGCATCCTGGAAGTTTTTTTAACTGTCTGCCTTTTAGCATCGCCCTCACCTTTGCAACATCATCCCATCTTCCAGCTTCAGCATATATGTTTGAAAGCAACATGTAATTTCCTACATTTTCAGGCTCTAACTCAAAAAGGTGTTCTGATATACGTTCTCCCAGCTTGACAGCACAGTGAATCCTGCATGCACCAAGCAACGCCCCCCACACTTTAGCATCGGGTTCTGATGGCATCCCTTGGATGAAATCTTCTGCCTCATTCAAATGCCCAGCACGGCCGAGCAGATCAACCATACATGCATAATGCTCTGCTGTGGGTATGTAATGATAATCTTGAGTCATGCAATTAAAGCATTGCCTACCCTCATCCACGAGACCTGCATGACTGCATGCAGACAAAATACAAACAAAAGTGATATGGTCTGGCTTCATGCATAACCGTTGCATTTGGAAAAAGAGTGCCAATGCATCCTCACCTTGCCCATGCAATCCATACCCTGCAATCATCACATTCCATAGCACCACATCTCTTTCAGACATTCTGTCAAACAATTGCCTTGCAATGTCTACACACCCACACTTGATGTACATATCTACAAGACCAGTCGTGATGGAAACATCTGATTCAAATCCATTTTCAATACTGTATCTGTGGATGTCCTTGCCCTGCTGCAGAGCTGCTGATTCTGCACAAGCAGGAAGAACACTGACAATGGTCACTCTGTTGGGTTTCGCATTAGCAAGTCGCATTTGATTGAAGACATCCAAGGCCTCGTTGACATATCCATTGTGGACATAACCTGTAAGCATCGTATTCCATGATACTACATCTCTTCTAGGCATTCTTTCAAAGATTTTTTGAGCAATGCCTATCTGTCCACATTTGGCATACATATCTGCAAGGGCATTCCCTACAGAAACATCTACCTGAAAACCACTTCTAATTATGTAGGCTTGCATCTGCCTGCCTTCTTGCAGAACACCTAAACAAGAACATACAGGAAGAATACCGGCCATGGCAACTGAGTCAGGTGTTATGCCTGACAACTGCATTTGACGAAACAGCATCAAAGCCTCATTGGCATATCCATTTCGAGAATATCCTGTGATCATTGTATTCCATGACACCACATCTCTTTCTGACATTTTGTCAAACAATTGTCGTGCAACCTCTATTTTTCCACACTTCGTATAAAAATCTACGAGGGTTGTGGCCACAGAAACATTGGACTCTAATCCATTTTTTACTACATATTCATGTATGTCCTCGCCCTCTTGCAGGGCTTCTAATTCAGCACAGGCTGGGAGAACACTAACGATTGCAAGCTGGTTGGGATTAACACCTGCCAGTTGCATTTCACGAAACAAACTCAAGGACGCATTGGCATTTCCATTCTGGGTATACCCTGCAATCATCACACTCCATGAGACCACATCTCTCTTATACATTTTATCAAATATTTTATGTGCAATGTCCACTCTACCACATTTGGCATACATGTCTAAGAGGGCAGTCTCTACAAGGAAATCTACCGTCAATCCACCCCTAATCATGTGGCCATGAATCTCACGACCCGCTCGGAAAGCCAATAAGGCAGAACATGCAGCAAGAACACACCCAAAGGTGATCAAATTGGGCTTGACTCTAGCCTGTTGCATTTGATGAAAGAGGCTCAAGGCCTCATCAGCCCATCCATTCTGAGTATAGCCTGCAATCATTGCACTCCACAAGGCAACATCTCTTTTAGAAATTTTGTCAAACACATGGCGTGCAACTTCTAAGCTCTCACATCTTGCATACATGTATATAAGTGCACTGCCCACAAAAAGATTCAACTCCAATCCACACCGAACAATGTCGTCATGGATTTTCATCCCCTCTCGCAGAGCCGACAAACCCGCGCACGCTTTGAGCACTTCTGGAAACGTGAAATTGTCAGGCTGAATGCCTGACCATTTCATCTGGTAATAGAGATCAAGAGCCTCCTTGCAGAGCCCAAGTCTGGTATATCCTCTAATCATAGCATTCCACGAGAGCACATTTCGCTCAGAAATATTGTCAAACACTTGGCGTGCATCATCTAAACTTCGGAACTTAGCAAACATACGCAGAAGCCTGGTTCCCAAAAAGCAATTTTGGGCAACTCCATTCATTTTCATGTGGGTATGGAGTTGCTTAAGCTCGCCCAAGTTGGTACAGGCCTCCATTAGAGAGGAATATGTATCGGCATCTAATTTAACATCTCGTTCGTCTATAAATCCCAATGTCTCCTTCGATCGCCTGCCCGTACACAGAGTTTTGACATGGTTGTTACCCTTTAATTTCCCATTTGAGGGTTTTGTGGGTTGGGCATTTTGTAGAGCTTGAACGAAGATAATCTGAATATGCATGTGATTTATGAATCCGGTAGAAGTGTTATTTCGACGAAATAGATATGAAGTCATTAGAAATATACCGTGGAAAGAGCATTTCCTTCGACCGGACGATGGTGCGAATGTAAGAGAACATCAAGCGTTCACATTGAAGATTTAAAATATGTAATTTGGATCTTCATTCAT
>ML811551.1:0-103848 GCA_009831015.1 Picea engelmannii | reverse complement strand
ACAAGAGAATATTATATTAAAAAGGAGTTGTAGCCAAGCTAACAACAAATTTACAAAAAAATTGTTTTAGAGGTTCTTCGACAAAATAAGCAACTCTGAGATACTACACAAGAGAGTTTGCTACATACTATAATTATTACATCCCATGTTTTCTTGCAGGTAACCTACTTTACAAAGACACCTAATAGTCTAATAAGTTAAAAAAACATAACAACTAATGAAATACATGCTGATTGTTTTCCTCTTCCTGACCAACATCTAATGGGGGTGAGTTATGTTGCTCGATATCCATGGCTTCCTTCAATTGATGAACTGTCTCCTCTTCCTTAAATTTTTCATGTGTAGAGTTGACATATATCCTATTGTTTGAAGTTGAAGATATGGAGTGTTTACAAAGATTGAGTACCTTGTTCCTTAGCATGTTGCATTCTGGATCCAAACTTTCTATCCTATGTCTTTGCAGAACTAGTAAATTCATAATGGTTGCACATTGAGAAACACAACGATGCTCGTTTTCATGAACTTTTGATGTCATTGAGAACAAAGAGATTCAATTTGACTAGATATATTCCTCATGTCTTCTCAAAGTTATTCTAAATTCTAGAATGTCTCTATTTTCCATAATTATTAAACATGCATTACAATTCCCTACAAGTTGAAGCAGATTGGAAAAATCGAGACCAGAAAGACAATCTCTAAACCACGAGAATTGACAAAGAATTTATAGGCACCCTGTACTTCCTCCAGAGATTGTAGCTTGTAATAAATCCGTTGGCCCAAATATACCTAGAATTAGCCCAACAAATGGAGTTCCAGGAAAAAACACACAGAGCAAATAAATAACCTAGGAAGGAATACGATGTTGGATGCAATCAAACCAAAAACTTGAGACTTCCTTCCCTTGAGCTAAGTTCAAGACGATCATAAACCTTGACAAATTCCCTTTTATTGCCTCTCAAATACAGAGTAACAAATTCCCAATTCTAGACTAGTGACCGAAGGGCTGAGAAAGGTCTTACATGGAGGTAAAAAATCACCCTGAAACCAAATGCACATATGTTGTGGAATCTAGACCCCTAACGTGCCATTATCCCACAATGCCAACAAATAACCACAAGACCACATGTGAGATGATCGATATGATTAGTAAGGATTCATGCTGGAGTTAATGCAAGTTCTACATGTCCTTTCCATGCCTTAAATACTTAGGGGATATGACAAAAGGATATCCCCTCATTTTCACTAGTTCGGCCTAGCAAAGTGGCTTTCTTTACCCATAAATCAACTTTCGAGTTGAGGACATGCAACATGGTAAAATCAAATTTTGAAATGGATGCTTGCCTCCTTTTTGGCTTGAGCAATGATCATTGCAAACTTGTTATCCAATGGAGATGTTTTCTCTAATGTTACTTTAATGACTACACTGGAATCTCCTATAACTATCCAAGATTTGACATTCACTTCCTTAGCTAGGAGAAGACTTCTTAGAAGTGCATAGGCTTCTGCTTGGTTGTTTGTAGCTTGTTCTAATCCCTAGGCATATGCTATTTTCGTTCTTCCTTTAGGATCGTAGAGGATCCCCCCTGCACCTGCCACCCCTAGTTCTAATATGAAATGTTACTCATAATCTATGATGTTAATGATATCACTATTCATTATAGGTATTGTTGATGTTTCTTTATCAAGAAATTTGACCATTGGAAGGTGATTTCCAATCACTTAAAGGGGGGAATCATTCTTTGTTATTTTCTTACCATGAATAATGAAGATAATGCTACATTTCAGGTTCAACAAAAGGTGATAATAACATTGTTGTTACTTGATTATCTACCACTAGAATATGATAGTAATGATGCAATAAGGTCTTTGTATCTTTACATTTCTCAACCATATTGAGAACATCATCATGACAATAATGTTACCTCATACAAAGTTTACAATCACCTAAAATCCCATAATACAATATGTAGTGACACATATGTGGAGATTCCATGCTCAAAAGAAAGCTGGTTGAATACTTTTGAACTTATCCTTGAGCATTTTGTACATCTCGGGATTGTGAAGAATAATTCATAGGGGTTCACTATGGAAGGCGATGAAAATTCTAAAGAGGTTTTTTTATACACATGGAAAACATTTGTGGATTGATTCCAACAAACTTCATATTCAAGTACACAATCATAAGCAATTAGTAAATGGTGAGTGGATAAAAAATTCAAATTTTGGTATTTATACAATAGCATAAAGCCTCGTGTTTTTGTACATTCGTCTTAGGATAACCACCAATGTGATTGTGTGAATGATTGTTATGGATTAGGCTCGAGGATTAGAGTATCCCATATGGAGTTTTAAACAATAACTCTTTTTGTAAAAACTTTTTTTGTTTTGAATTTTTTATTATTATAAAAAGATGACACCCACTTTGCTCATTTTGTTGAGATACGTTTTTCTTAAATTCTGGTTGTATTTACATTGTCATACCTCTTATGTTATTAAAGTATAGGAATGAGAAAATTACCTTAAATGGCATTCCTCCATCAAAAACTTATTCCTATTTGCATATATGACATGGTCCAATACTCGTTGGAATTACAAGTTAAATTACAAACTCGTTGAATTACAAAAAGCACATTATGTAACCTTAACTATATGAACTCGAGAAATGCTTGCCTTGCCTTAAAAATACACATATGAAGGATGGCATGTTATATTCCATGAAACATCATTGAACATGCTCAAAATGCACGTAAAGTGCTTAAAATGACCCTTATTTGCTTAAAAAATTAATTATGTGTAAACTAAGGTATCCAAAACAATAAGACACGACTTTGTAAAATGCATGTCAAACTTCATAAATGAAATCCTAGTGAAATATGAAGATATATGGATGTAGTACATTGCATGGTAAACCATCCTAAATTTTCAGAATTCTCACTACAATCCCCAAATGCATGCTACATATATGCCAAAAATGATATTTCCTTGTTTTTGTCAATTTAGAAAATGCATGCTACATATATGCCAAAAATGATATTTCCTTGTTTTTGTCAATTTAGAAAATGCATGTCAATCTTTAGAAATAAATAAATGTCTAGAAAAAACTATGCATGCATGGATGAAATAAGGCATTGAAATGATGTCTTTTAATGTTCCTAACCTTCCCACGTGCTTATATTTTATGTCACTAACCTAAAAAATGTTTATTAATGTAAAATAAAGAAAAAATTGCTAGTAACAGGGAATGTACTGAAACCGTTGAAAAATGCATGCCACGAGGTTTCATATGCATGCTAAGGAAAAAGCATCCAAGGATTAGAGTAGTATCCTACACGAACCAAAATATTTGTGTTTTTTTTTAAAGTTAGAGTTAGGATTTTTTACTGATCTTATTTTGCTTAATAGGATTTTCTAACAATTATGGGTTTTGAGGTTTAGCATGAAATCCATCCATTTTGGAGAGGCCCGGGATATCTTAGTACATCATGCCTATGTTTCAAATCTTGATTTGAACACATTTTCTAGACCTTGTATGCATTTCTATAGCTAGTGAAAATGGTGTAAATCAAACAAAGTGACATATCTCCTTTATTTGATCTCCCACTTTCTCATAAGCAATGTTTATTAATATATACAATGCCCATAACCAATATTCATCCTAATTCATTGATTAACAAGTGAAACGTGTTTCACCTATGTTAGTTTTCTAATCCCCAACACCTAGATACTTTACTACCTTGTGTATTTCTTTGTTGATAAATAAATTACAACACACAAAATAAAATATATTGGTTGGAAATAAAACGACGGAAACAAAAACCGAAAACCAAAAATCACACAACACACAGAAATTTTGTCCTTCAAATTAGTTTGTCATTAAAATAATATCCAAGCTTACAAGGGTCCCCTTACTGGGAAAATGGCCCACTAAGGAAAAATACAAACAACAAACCTAACAACTTTGGCCCCAAAAAAATCCTATGTTGAGTTGTCCCTGGATGGCCCTGTACGATCTGTATGTGCCCTATCCAACCTGTACAACGCATGTGTATGTTCTTGTGTACTCTGCCTTGTGCGTATGTACATGCCCTCGACTCATGTATTGCATGTATGTACACGCATTGGACTACTTATTCGATGCATACGACGATGCTCTGCAAATCTGTACATCCTTTACCTGCGACTACACCTGATGTTGTTGTTGGACTACCCAGAAATCTCACTTTCAATTTCAGGCTGCTAGGTTTTCTCCTCTTGTTGCACCTTTGTACTTTCCTCCTTTGGACTTGATCTCTAGATGAAAGTCCTTCACCTTTGATGAGATTCCCTAGAATCACAGTACTTCATGACTCAAACACTTGAGCAAAAGTCCTACTTTGCTCCTCCCCTTGATCCCCTTGAGTCATAGTCCTTCATGACTCAAGCACTAAATCAAAAGTCTTTCTTTGCTCTTGTCCTTTGACCCCCTTAAGTCACAATCCTTCGTGACTCAAACACTTGAACTAAAGTCCTCCTTTGCTCTTAAAGTGGATATATTTCTCCTTCACCTAGCCTTGCTTTTATAATCTTGAGTTATGACTAAATCAAACATAACCCTAATCTCCAAAGTGATTAACGATTGAGATTAGATCTCGACTCACTTGAAATCAATGCTTAAGATTAATTTAATTCACTAATGCTACTAACTTTAGCATTCATTAAATTAAGCTTACTATAATTATAAAATCACTTTAATTTAATAATTCTTTTAATTAAAATAAATTATTAAGGTTGAAGGCTTTGGACGACTTCCACACATCTAGACACTTAGACCTATGTGGAAGTACTTGTCTGATGCTACAAACATCAACAAACTAATAGTAAACACAACCCTCTTTATCATGAAATACATCATTTCTATACAAAGGAGTCGGTTTATCTACCCCAACAACATTAAATCACATGATCATAGTCTAGGAAACAACATGAATGTTTTGACTATCAAAATTGAAAATTTTGCATTTTTGCCATTAAAAATAGGGTACAAACCAACATGATATAGCTTAGGGAATGCACGACAATTGGTACAAGAGAGTGTTATGTGGAATCCAAGGGTATAGGGATGAAGTACTCACATTTCCTACAAAACCCATGTTCCATAATTTTCCAAATTGTTACCATCTAGTCACCATACATTTGTGAAAATAGCAAAAACCTTGTCATTTTGTCATTGATGTTGTTTGTTACAATCTGTTGATGACAAACTTTTATGATTGATGTCATGTGTTTACTAAATGGTTAATGCTTTAATGATCATCACTAATCCTATAGTTAAATGATCTTAAATCTATGATTTCATGTTTTTTGCAACTGATTCGACATTCTGCATGTTTTTTTAATATATGCATCAAAATATATTAAAATATGTATTATATAAATGATGCTCCTGAAATGCTCTTGCTCCCCTTTTTTTTTTTTAAATTGCACTCCCCACTGTCTCTCCTGCTTCCAACAACCTTGCTTTGCATACAGTTGATCAAGAAGCACTTGCGTGATCTTCTCTTGCATGTTAGACCATGCATTTAGTGGCATTGTTGCAAGACTTAGAAATAGAGAGGTTCTTGGAATTTTGCATGAATGTGCCAAAGCTTGAATTGATACAGCACAAAAACAATCCAGCTTTTCACATTGTTTCTAGAGCGTGAATTTATTTTCTTTCTCCACTGCTTCTTGCAGCATGGAGTTTTTGCAGCCACATACCCTATCTCCATGTTCCCAACCAAACTCTACCGTGTTGCATACATTTCCTCTGTCTGTGGATTTGGTGCATCTCCTGCAACAAATATGTAAACCCTGTTGCCAACTTCAATCCAGCTGCATCATGGACTTTTTTTTCAATTGTCTGCCTTTTAGCATTGCCCTAACCTTTGCAACATCATCCCATCTTCCAGCTTCATCATATATGTTTGAAAGCAACACATAATTTCCTACATTTTCAGGCTTTAACTCAAAAAGGTGTTCTGATATGCATTCTCCCAGCTTGACAGCACAGTAAATCCTGCCTGCACCAAGCAAAGCACCCCCACACTTTAGCATCGGGTTCTGATGGCATCCCTTGGATGAAATCTTCCGCCTCATTCAAATGCCCAGCACAGCCAAGCAAATCAACCATTCATGCATAATGCTCTGCTGTGGGTATGATACATTAATCTTGAGTCATGCAATTAAAGTGTTGCCTATCCTCATCCACAAGGCCTGCATGACTGCATGCCTAAAAATTACAAACAAAGGTGATATGGTCTGGCTTCATGCACATTGTTGCATTTGGAAAAAGAGTGCATGTAGTCATGCACTCTTTTAGATCATGCACTTAATGGCATTGTTGCAAGACTTAGAAATAGAGAGGTTCTTGGAATTCTGGATGAATGTGCCAAAGCTTGAATTGATACAGCATGAAAACAATCCAGCTTTTCACAGTAGTTGTAAAGCATGAATTTATTTTCTTTCTCTGCTGCATCTTGCAGCATGGAGCTTTTGCAGCCACATACCCTACCTCCATGTTCCCAGCCAAACTCTACGATGTTGCATACCTTTCCTCTGTCTGTGGATTTGGTGTATCTCCTGCAACGAATATGTGAACCCTGTTGCCAACTTCAATCCAGCTGCATCCTGGAAGTTTTTTTAACTGTCTGCCTTTTAGCATCGCCCTCACCTTTGCAACATCATCCCATCTTCCAGCTTCAGCATATATGTTTGAAAGCAACATGTAATTTCCTACATTTTCAGGCTCTAACTCAAAAAGGTGTTCTGATATACGTTCTCCCAGCTTGACAGCACAGTGAATCCTGCATGCACCAAGCAACGCCCCCCACACTTTAGCATCGGGTTCTGATGGCATCCCTTGGATGAAATCTTCTGCCTCATTCAAATGCCCAGCACGGCCGAGCAGATCAACCATACATGCATAATGCTCTGCTGTGGGTATGTAATGATAATCTTGAGTCATGCAATTAAAGCATTGCCTACCCTCATCCACGAGACCTGCATGACTGCATGCAGACAAAATACAAACAAAAGTGATATGGTCTGGCTTCATGCATAACCGTTGCATTTGGAAAAAGAGTGCCAATGCATCCTCACCTTGCCCATGCAATCCATACCCTGCAATCATCACATTCCATAGCACCACATCTCTTTCAGACATTCTGTCAAACAATTGCCTTGCAATGTCTACACACCCACACTTGATGTACATATCTACAAGACCAGTCGTGATGGAAACATCTGATTCAAATCCATTTTCAATACTGTATCTGTGGATGTCCTTGCCCTGCTGCAGAGCTGCTGATTCTGCACAAGCAGGAAGAACACTGACAATGGTCACTCTGTTGGGTTTCGCATTAGCAAGTCGCATTTGATTGAAGACATCCAAGGCCTCGTTGACATATCCATTGTGGACATAACCTGTAAGCATCGTATTCCATGATACTACATCTCTTCTAGGCATTCTTTCAAAGATTTTTTGAGCAATGCCTATCTGTCCACATTTGGCATACATATCTGCAAGGGCATTCCCTACAGAAACATCTACCTGAAAACCACTTCTAATTATGTAGGCTTGCATCTGCCTGCCTTCTTGCAGAACACCTAAACAAGAACATACAGGAAGAATACCGGCCATGGCAACTGAGTCAGGTGTTATGCCTGACAACTGCATTTGACGAAACAGCATCAAAGCCTCATTGGCATATCCATTTCGAGAATATCCTGTGATCATTGTATTCCATGACACCACATCTCTTTCTGACATTTTGTCAAACAATTGTCGTGCAACCTCTATTTTTCCACACTTCGTATAAAAATCTACGAGGGTTGTGGCCACAGAAACATTGGACTCTAATCCATTTTTTACTACATATTCATGTATGTCCTCGCCCTCTTGCAGGGCTTCTAATTCAGCACAGGCTGGGAGAACACTAACGATTGCAAGCTGGTTGGGATTAACACCTGCCAGTTGCATTTCACGAAACAAACTCAAGGACGCATTGGCATTTCCATTCTGGGTATACCCTGCAATCATCACACTCCATGAGACCACATCTCTCTTATACATTTTATCAAATATTTTATGTGCAATGTCCACTCTACCACATTTGGCATACATGTCTAAGAGGGCAGTCTCTACAAGGAAATCTACCGTCAATCCACCCCTAATCATGTGGCCATGAATCTCACGACCCGCTCGGAAAGCCAATAAGGCAGAACATGCAGCAAGAACACACCCAAAGGTGATCAAATTGGGCTTGACTCTAGCCTGTTGCATTTGATGAAAGAGGCTCAAGGCCTCATCAGCCCATCCATTCTGAGTATAGCCTGCAATCATTGCACTCCACAAGGCAACATCTCTTTTAGAAATTTTGTCAAACACATGGCGTGCAACTTCTAAGCTCTCACATCTTGCATACATGTATATAAGTGCACTGCCCACAAAAAGATTCAACTCCAATCCACACCGAACAATGTCGTCATGGATTTTCATCCCCTCTCGCAGAGCCGACAAACCCGCGCACGCTTTGAGCACTTCTGGAAACGTGAAATTGTCAGGCTGAATGCCTGACCATTTCATCTGGTAATAGAGATCAAGAGCCTCCTTGCAGAGCCCAAGTCTGGTATATCCTCTAATCATAGCATTCCACGAGAGCACATTTCGCTCAGAAATATTGTCAAACACTTGGCGTGCATCATCTAAACTTCGGAACTTAGCAAACATACGCAGAAGCCTGGTTCCCAAAAAGCAATTTTGGGCAACTCCATTCATTTTCATGTGGGTATGGAGTTGCTTAAGCTCGCCCAAGTTGGTACAGGCCTCCATTAGAGAGGAATATGTATCGGCATCTAATTTAACATCTCGTTCGTCTATAAATCCCAATGTCTCCTTCGATCGCCTGCCCGTACACAGAGTTTTGACATGGTTGTTACCCTTTAATTTCCCATTTGAGGGTTTTGTGGGTTGGGCATTTTGTAGAGCTTGAACGAAGATAATCTGAATATGCATGTGATTTATGAATCCGGTAGAAGTGTTATTTCGACGAAATAGATATGAAGTCATTAGAAATATACCGTGGAAAGAGCATTTCCTTCGACCGGACGATGGTGCGAATGTAAGAGAACATCAAGCGTTCACATTGAAGATTTAAAATATGTAATTTGGATCTTCATTCATCGAATTTTCGGTGTAATAGATGCGTAGAGGCAATGGCTAACTGCGACGGCGCTTCATTCGTCCAATTGTGTTCTGCAAGCGGTATTCGACCGTGGACGCAGAGAAGACTGGTAATTCAAACTTCAACGGCAAATGTCACTTCCCACAATTAGTTAATAGAATCATGCACAAATGATTAAGTTAGGGTAATGTATTAATTCCTTTAAAAAAAAGTACCATTGTCTAAGATGCAGATTGCCACGTGGTCGCAGTGCCCATGAGGGAAACCACTGTGTCAGATGTCCACAAATTAGTGTAGCCACTTGTAAAAAAATATTATGGTTCTGGTGCCCTGTTGGGCAACCACCATCGTCAGAGATAATCCACTGAGAATGAACTACTCTACTGGGCTGCGCAGGGCCGAGGCACATGATTACAGTGCATAGAGAAGCCAAGAAAAACATTACTAATACTAAAAACCTAGACCAAGACGCAGTCCTGTGAAAACTTGCTTCGTCGGAGCCTTGCCTTTCCCACGTTCCACTATGGCTTGTTGGAGGTCTTGCATGAACATCATCACGCGTCCATTATTCTCCAACGGTCTGCTTCCCTGTCCTGTGCTTCGAGCATTGCCATTTTTATAGCCTCCAAGTCTTTTTTCATCAAATTGATGTCCTCCACAGGATAGTTAAGAGTTTTGTTTGGTCTGCACACCTAGCACAAGAGGGGTGGGGGTGGGTGGAGAGTGGGGAAGAGGAGGAGGAGGAGGGGGACGGCGGGTAAAAGTGGCGTGGAGGGGGAGAGGGAGGAGGAGGCACAAAATCGAGTGAATTCCTGTGTAATTCAAACCACTCTACCCTACATTCGTAGGGGTTCGAGAGGGGGGAGAGGTCGCAAGGAGTTTGGTCACAGGGTGGCTGGTTCGGGGCGGGTATTAGGAGCAGTGCGAGAGGCGGAGCTTCTTCGGGGGGAGGAGCATCAATAGGGGGAGGAACTGCTGGGATTGCTTCTGGGGGAGGAGCTGCTAGGAAGGCTTCAGGGACCAGTGCTACCAAGAGTGCATCCAGGGGAGGAATTGCTGGGATTGCAGCAGGGAGCGCTTCAAAAGGATTATCAGGTGCACTAGGGGCATCTAAGGCAGGCGGTTCCCACCCACGGGCCAAGTACCAGGCAGCTCCTCGCTTTGGTTTGCCTGGGGGTCGCGACATCGTGAGAAGCAACCTCCACCAACTGAGAGGAACCCACAGATGGTTGCACCAGGGCTCAAAGGCAAAGCGAAAAGAGGGGAGAGCTCTTGAGACTCAACGTTTCGAAATGGAGGCAAAACACTGAGGCGCCGAAGACCTCATCGTGAGCAGAAGAAGGGGTAGGAGCTGAAGCGACATGAGGGAGCTTCTGCACGGTGCCATGAAGACGCACGAGTTGCAGAGCCTCCTGGGCAAGTGATCGTCGAAGTGTAGATGAGTTGTGGAGGGTGNAGGAGTGGCCAAGTGGTGGAAAGCCTATTTGGGTCTGTCATATCAGGAGGACACCCCATCCGGGGGGGGGGGGGTAATTATTAATTATTATTAGAATGGAATTGGGTGATTTAATTGTTGGAGAAATCACAATTTTTCATTATTTAAATTGTAGTTTTGAATCCATCCGAATTATGCAATCTCAACAACTAATATATTCAATTCCATCAATTTTTTTTTTAAATTTTGGCCTTTTATTCTAGGCAAAACTAAGGAAAAAAGTTAAGAAGTCTAATATTTAAACTATGTCTATTAGGAAAAAATCAGATTCTTCAAATATGTCAAATTTACTTACAAGGATGGTTTAATGACCTAAACTATGTCTATTAGGAAAAAAATAGATTCTTCAAATCTGTCAAATTTACCTACAAGGATGGTTTAATGACCTTATCATTATAAAATCCTAAGCTTTGTTCAATGTGAATAATCATTATACAATGAGATACGGAGTAGGCTAACTTGGGAGCAAACAGACCTGCTTTTCAAGCAAAAAAATGGCCCTGAATCCGGCCAGATTTTCAGGGGTAGTCTAAGTTTTGCATGGATCAAAGTTCCATGCATTTCGAAACCTTATCCCAAGGGTTTTGCCCCATTTTAAACCAACGCAGATGCTCAAAAAATCAATCAGAGTTCTGGATTGGCTGAAAATTTAAAATGGGGCCGCCGGAGGACCTGCCGAAAAGGTATTTGGGGAGGGAAGATTGCTCCCGAGTTAGCCCACTCCATGATATATTATTGAGATATCATTATAAAATCCTAAGCTTTGTTTAGTGTGAATAATCACTATAAATTGAGTTGTAATTTAGTCAACGAGTTAATAGTTGCAATCAATTGAATTGTAATCAATCAATTAATTAAGTTGAATTTCAATTCTTAATCTAAAAAAAAAAACAATTGAAACACTTGTTCTATCTTTATCCTCCTTATCTAATGGTTAGAATCAATTAAATTTTAATTCAAAAAACCATAAACAATGTTCATTAATACTCCAAACTTCAAAAGAAAAAATGATGATTTTAACCCTGAACTATACTTCCACCTACAACCTTATTTAATTTATAGTATTATGTTGGTGAGCTACTTATGCTAGGATCAACCCAACCAACGAATGTTATCTTCTCAAGTACAACCCCCTTATATATAATAATAATAATAATAATAATCTATTTTTAAGGTCACATCCAAACTACACATCAAATTGATGTATGAAACCCCTTTGTTTGTGAGACAAGGGACAAGATACTATATTACCTATAAATAATTTTATATCTTTTAAAATCAAAATTTTAATTAAAAATATATATCAATTATCATAATTTTATGTTGTTCTTATATGATTTTTTATTAAGAAAATCTCTAAATATGTGTTAAACTCTTTAGTATGTGTTAAATTCTTTAGATAAAGAACTGTGAATGCAAGTAATAATAAATATTTTCCAAAACAAAATTTTACTCATGAAAAATAGTTTGCATTTTTTAAATATTTTCCAAAACAAAATTTTACTCATGAAAAATAGTTTGCATTTTTTTTTATAGTGTATATATTGAATGTTGTGTATTTAAGTATAGTGTATTTATTATGTATTATATTCTATGTAAATGGATTATTTTATGTGTATTTTTATGATTTTGTTATAACGTTATATTTGTAAAATTATCATTTTATGTAATAATTGTTGAATACTTCTTATTAATGATTAAAGCATTAAGTTAATATTTTTTCCACTTTCGTTGTTATCATTTAGCACTTAGTTTTCACTAGAGACATATTCTTTCATTCTTTTGGATTTGCAAGCGCAATTCACCTTTGGGTGTATAGTTAACTGTTGAATGACAAATTTGACATGCCGTCAACTGGAAGAATAGATCCGGTCTGGGGTTGTCTAAATAACTCAAGCCGTTTGGTGTAACCTATTCCGATAGGGTTAATGGCTTTGTTAGCCAACTAGGGTCCTAAAGATAGAAAAATGAAATAAATTAACTAAAGAAAAGATTCTAACAATCGATACAATAATTACAAATATTTATCTAAGAATGTGAATATACAATTGATTATGAACAATTTATATACAGTTTACAAGGTTTGCATGAAATCTTGCGAAAATGATTGTTTGATAAAGTTTTTGAATCAAATATGAACAACACTTTTTTTTTAAAGATATTAAACGAATAAATACTAAATGAATACGATTGAAACAGTGACACAAAAACAATCAAAGCTAATTAATGTAATCATCGTTTCATTCATAAACAACTTAACTAAATAACACACAGAATAACCTGTAGTTGATCAATGAAACTTGTATTATCTTTCTGTGCTGTATGAACTCCTGCCTGTACTGTTGTTAAGGGAAACCTATAACAGAACAATTCTAGCACTTCGAGAATACATTCAAAGAAGTATTTGATATTGGAGTAAATTAATAATAACGGGAAGACAACTAATTAAAAATCATGTGATCTTAAGATAATCAATATTTAAGAACGAAAGAAAACTCAATTCTGAGTATTGATATTATCCATCATTTAACATTAGAAATAAATTTCACAATAATCAAATGATCGATTGATCACACATAAAAAATGGAATAAGAAATTATGGACAACGTATAACATTTAACAGTATGAAAACACCATATGATGACAAACTAAAACTAAAATCAACCATAATAATATTCTCATAATAAAACCGTAATGAAATATCGAAATAGAATAAGCATCACACAGGTCTAAAGCCAAAGATGAATTGCTTTCCCATATTCTTTCTCAAAATCACATGCCCATACTGTATTTCCGGAAGATTTGTTTGGGATAATAGACTCTTAAAGATATAAAAAAAATTAATACATAAATGATAGCAATTAACTATGTATTGATAAAACAGACTAAAGCTAATTTAAATCAACGGATAATCAATTACTCAAAGAATATGAAGATATTATAATGAAAATAAAACCATTTCATTCACAGAACAAAAACAATTAAGCAACATGTAATTCCATATTCTTCTTTAAAAATACTCATCCATTCTCCCAAAGATTCCAACCATCCGTTACTCCATTTGAAAAGAAAAAAAAATTACAAAAGAAATAATATACAAAAGAGAAAGGATAAAATTCATTCTCTCCAATTCTTCCTTCCCATGGCTCTGAGCTTTCTCATATATTTATACAATGAATGAACAGTCTGGGCGTCACTATTAATTTCCACTACCTGAAATTTGTCTCGTAAAGAGACACCAATATCTCTCAAATCATGCATTTTTTTGGAAAAATTTCTATGCGAAAGGTAAATGGGTCCATTTGGGAAATGAATTTTCAACCGTTTCTTCAAATTCCTCACGGTTTCGCTGCAATCAGTCTTGCAAAATCGTCTGTCTGATCTTGACGCCTTTCCAAATTTTATTTGTTGTTGCTCATAAAATTATCTGCAGCAATTCAATATTATTTTTGGATCAATCATCTTGAACGTATTTGGATAATAAAATCAAGCCATGATCAGATCCGTATCAAATATTTGATAATAGAAACCTGTGAAACAAAAAAAAACATAAATTAATAACCTAAAAATTGTGAATAAAACAAAATCTAAAACAATAAAATAAAAAATGAATTTAAACTAACTATAAGTTCTAAACAAACATTGTTTATAATTTCATTTCAAATATGATCTTAAAATTCTAGAAGCTTCAAGTTAATGGAGAAGAGAAAAATATTAATTTTGGTTTTTTACAAAATCAAACAAATGATAAATAATTCTTTTTATTATTATTATTTTTATTTTGAGATGAGATGCAAAATAAAAAAATAATTTAATTAATTAATATAACCAAATGATTTTATGAAAATGAGAAACCAACAAAGATATTATTTGATGAAGTATTGAACACATTATTCAAAATAATCAAACTTGCTAATGAGCAAAAAAAAGAACACATAATCATAATTTAAACGAAAGTAAACAGTTGATAAAAATCAATGTTTTTGTTTAAATTGAGATTTCTATGCTCGTTTCTAAATTTTGATATATACTCTTGTAATGAATGTCTCATACTATAGTGAATGTCTTAAGTTTGTCTCAAAACAAGCCAAGGTATGGAACTATTTGAAAATGTTGATTCTGTAGCTCATTATAATTATCAAGATTGTAATGGGGGCCCTTTAAATTTTGTAAAAATTAAGAGGAGTTGTTGGGGCCCAACAAATGGCGACTTTCTGGGTGAAGCAGTTATCTCTGATCTGGTAAGATTTCATCTCAGGAAGAAAAGAATAAGACTTGAAAAAAGATTTAAGGTCCCTGAAATAATTTCACTCTGAGACCATATAGTATTAGGATAAGCTCAATGTTATAACCAGACAATAGAATTTTCTTTGCAAGGGATTATAACCTGAAATAATGTCTTAATCAAAGAGTCACGATGTTTATAAAAGAAATTCAATACCGTTGACAGAGCCACTACTGCCAGCAGACGTCCATATCCTCGGCATGGATGTCATTTAACCCACTCAAGTACTTTAATCCCATCCAATAGTTGTTTATCCACATGATGTATACTTCCATAAAAGTTAACTTAAAAAAATATACCTGCTACCTCTCAACTCGACATTGCTTCGCTGTCAGTAAGCCTGTTCAGTACCCCGACGAAGTTGTCTTGGTATCATGTGTGCATTTACCCGCTGCCAGCGAGCCTGTTCAGTACCTCGACGGGTTTACACACACTTCCCACACTTAAGTGCTTTCAACCTTCTTATGCCACTTTTAAACAATAATACAATTATAGATTTCTTGATGACAAAGAGAGCAGGGTGATACTGGAGGTTAATTGCAATACAGGTGAATAGTTGATCATGTTATTTATTTCTTTCAAAACTGTAAGTTTTATCATGGTTTAGATATTTTAGATTTCCTTTAAGAAATCATCTAGAGAATGGGGAAGCACTTAAAAGTGATTCCTTAAGAATATGACGACGTAAAAAGTTTAAATATCATCGTAATTCTCAAATATTTAAACTGTATTTATGGTGTAATATTCTGGCAAAGACAATTTGAGGACCTCTTTGAACTATATCTTAATATAGTTCAACTATATTAATATCAGGACCTCTTTGAACTTATTTCAATTTGCTTTAAAAACACAAGTCTTAAAATAAGTTCTTCCTTAGACAATAGCCCTTTGATCATAAATATATTGATTCAAAAAGACAGATAAGGAAGAAACTCATTCAAAGCAATCAAAGAAAACAAAAAACACACAACAAACCAAATCAAATTTTATTAATGGGATTCAAAATCAGAAGTACACAAAATCAAAACAACAAAAGAAAACTTTTCAAGAAACGATTTTGGCCAAAGATAAACTGGAGCTTTTGGATCCACTGGCATCTCACTGTAAAATAAAGGAAGAACTAAATCATATAAAATATCATGTGCGAGCAAGTTCTTTTCTTAAGATAGTGATGCATGAGATGTTACTTAGACCAAGCATTATTATTAAAAATAAAAGAGACTAAAAGAAAATAGAAAAATCCTTATTAAGATGAGTGCAGTCCTACTCATGGCACTTTGGGTCAGGGTTGAATTGATAGTTCAAATTTACTTATCTCTTTACTTTCCATTTAAAATTTTCATGATGATACTGCGTTTTTGAAAAGAAATATTCAACGAAAAGCAAAGAGAAAAAGATTTAAAGTGGACTTCCCTGATAAAATTCATATTATGGTTCTCTTGATGTACCCACTTGTGTTCATAACTGCATTATTACACAAAGAAATATTGAGAAATAAAACTAAAGGAAACCTACTCTAAACTACTAAATAGATCAAAACGTTAAGTAAAATCGTATTTCCAATGCAGCCACAAGAGCATCTTCATTCCTGCAAGGCATGGAAAGTTGAAAATCAGAATAAAAGAATGTAGTATTTGCATATACAAAAGAAATATGTCATGCTTACCTCCTATATATTCTTTTAAAAACAAAACAAGCACGACCTTACCATTATTTTGAAACTTCTTGATGTATGAATCCTCCAACCATTCTGCAATTTGGTCGTGATATGGGTCATAATGGCATGGAAGAGTGTAAGTAAGTTTGGAAAACTTGTCAATATTATGGGGACCTGACATAACCATCAACCAAGGCCAAAGTGCCCTATCCACCTAACAATTCTCCAAGTGTTCATCAATTTCTTCACATGAAGGATCTAACAAAATCATGTCATGCTTACTTCCTAGATATTTAGGTAAAAACAAAGCAATCACAACTTTATCTTTATTATGAAGATTTTTCAGATACGAATCTTCAAGCCATTCTAAGATCCTGTCAAAAAAATTAGGATGCAAATTATGATTTTGATGAAATGGATATATCGATGGGGAACATATCATAAGAGGATTCATGACATCAATTAGATTATTGGTTTGAATGTTTCCTTTGATGAGATTGATCGTTTCAAAATGTAAAGCATAAACATTAAAATTCAAACTAATCAAAGAACGAATATGCAATGTAGAATATTCGATCTCCATAAGAATGAGTGTATTGTCTTTTTCAAAAATAAATCGTGTAAAATCATCTTGCAACATGTATTTTTCCCATGCGAGTGATGAAAGTGAAAGAGCGTCAAATCCAGTTTCATAAATGTTATGTTTGAAATTAATTTCACCAAATATTGACATATTGAAAAGATTAGATTGTGATGGAAAAAAGTACGATACCGTGGGTAAAATACCATGCACACCAGAATCTAAGAAGAGATCGGGATATAAAGAGTAAAATGAATTAGAAATGAGCACGTGAAAAGATTCTCTTGAGCTATGATAATTAACAATGGTATTCTCAAGACATTCATATTCACTTGCCTTAATACTTTCACTCTCTTTTGGTGATAAATCCTTCAACATAATACGATCATCTAAATTTGTCTCTTGTATGATAGATAATTCAAAACTTTCACGACAAACATCTGATCTTTCTTGTGGATAAGGTATGATTTGTAGATGATGGTTTAATGTTTCTTCTTCCAATTGCAGATCTACATCTCTAATTAGTTTTATTGGAATGTTAGAATGCTTAAAATCATTTTCGTCACTTAAGTGTTCTTCAATAACTAAATTTAAGTACTGATTAGAGCAAGGGTTAGAAGAATATGGACATTCATCTTGACCCAACATCAAATCTTCTTCCACGATGGTTGAGTACTGAGCATACAATGATTCAGAGGAAAAACCAATTTGATTGTCAGTAAGAACATTTTTAATTGATTCTACCTTGCTTGTTCAAAATTTTCGGATGGATTCCTTTCATCCTCCGAACAAAATTCTTCTCGCAATTGAATGGTAGGATTTGCAACCGATTCATCATTCACTATTGAATGTGACTAGATGAAAGGGATGTAAGCATCATAAAGGAGATTTAGTACAAATGACATGTCATCAAGATTAAATTTACAGAATACATGATGGATTCTCGTTGAAAAGTCTTCTGAAGATGAATTGTCATTGATTAGTAAATTATGAAATTCTTCACATAATTGATTGTAATCATAGTTTTCAAAAACATCTAAAAAATCATCTACAAACTGAAACCAATTAATAATGTGATATGCTGGAAAAGACTCAAATCAATGTTTAATCCTACCCCTGAAAGTAAAAGCAAACAATCTGCACAAAACCTTTAAATCATAAATATCATGCTTGATGCATTTACACAAAAACTTGTTAATATGGTATTTTGCAGATACATTTCCCCCACCATCAAAGGTGAGTTTGGACAAGAGAGAGACTGTCTTGTTGGGAATATCAGGTAATGAGAAGTGGAAAGCATGTTCCAACATAGTGATTTGGGGAGCCATGAGAAATTAATTAAATTCGAAACAAAGACTCCTATAAGGCCAACTTGTCCGTCTGGACTGCCTTCTAGTGCATTTCAAGATGACACAAAAGAAGGATTTATAAATCTGGAATTATGAAAGGCTAAGGGGTGAAACATTTAATCATTAAATTTACTCAGCCCTCCTTCTAGCCCCATTTGTTGACGAACAAATTTGACATGCCATCAACTGGAAGAATAGATCCGGTCCGAGGTTATCTAAATAACCCAAGTCGTTTGGTGTAACCTATTCTGACGAGTTTAATGGCTCCGTTAGCTAACTAGGGTCCTAAAGATAAAAAAAATAAAATAAACTAACTAAAGAAAAGATTCTAACAATCGACACAATAATTATAAATATTTATCTAAGAATGTGCATATACAATTGATTATGAACAATTTATATACAGTTTACAAGGTTTGCATGAAATCTTGCGAAAATGATTGTTTGATAAAGTTTCTGAATCAAATATGAACAACACTTCTTTTTGACTTTTTTTTTTTATAAAGATATTAAACGAATAAATACTAAATGAATACGATTGAAACAATGACACAAAAACAATCAAAGCTAATTAATGTAATCATCGTTTCATTCATAAACAACCTAACTAAATAACACACAGAATAACCTATAGCTGATCAACGAAACTGGTATTATCTTTCTGTGTTGTATGAGCTCCTGCCTGTACTGTTGTTAAGGGAAACCTATAACAGAACAATACTAGCACTTCAAGAATACATTCAAAGAAGTATTTGATATTGGAGTAAATTAATAACAACATGAAGACAACTAATTAAAAATCATGTGATCTTAAGATAATCAATATTTAAGAACGAAAGAAAACTCAATTCTGAGTATTGATATTATCCATCATTTAACATTAGAAATAAATTTCACAATAATCAAATGATCGATTGATCACACATAAAAAAATGGAATAAGAAATTATGGACAACATATAACATTTAACAGTATGAAAACACCATATGATGACAAGCTAAAGCTAAAATCAACCATAATAATATTCTCATAATAAAACAGTAATGAAAGATCGAAATAAAAGAAGCATCACATAGGTCTAAAGCCAAAGATGAATTGTTTTCCCATATTCTTTTTCAAAATCACATGCCCATACTGTATTCCTGGAAGATTTGTATGGGATAATAGACTCTTAAAAATAAAAATAAATTAATACATAAATGATAGCAGTTAACCATGTATTGATAAAACAGACTAAAACTAATTTAAATCAATGCATAATCAATTACTCAAAGAATATGAAGATATTATAATGAAAATAAAACCATTTTACTCACAGGACAAAAGTCATTAAGCAACCTGGAATTCCATATTCTTTTTTGAAAATACTCGTCCATTCTCCCAAAGATTCCAACCATCCGTTACTCCATTTGAAAAGAAAAAAAAAGTTTACAAAAGAAATAATATACAAAAGAGAAAGGATAAAAATGCTTCTCTCCAATTCTTCATTCCCATGGCTCTGATCTTTCTCATATATTTATACAATGAATGAACAATCTGGGCGTCACTATTAATTTCCGCCACCTGAAATTTGCCTCGTAAAGAGACACCAATATCTCTCAAATTGTGCATTTTTTGGGGAAAATTTCTACGCGGAAGGTAAACAGGTCCATTTGGGAAATGAGTTTTCAACCGTTTCTTCAAATTCCCCACAGTTTGGCTGCAATCAGTCCTGCAAAATCGTCTGTCTGATCTTGACGCCTTTCCAAATTTTATTTGTTGTTGCTCATAAAATTATTTGCAGCAATCCAATATTATTTTTGGATCAATCATCTTGAACGTATTTGGATAATAAAATCAAGCCATGATCAGATCCGTGTCAAATATTTGATAATAGAAACCTGTGAAACAAAAAAAAACCTAAAAATTGTGAATAAAACAAAATCTAGAACAATAAAATAAAAAATGAATTTAAACTAACTATAAGTTCTAAACAAACATTGTTTATAATTTCCTTTCAAATATGATTTTAAAATTCTAGAAGCTTCAAGTTAATGGAGAAGAGAAAAATATTAAATTTGGTTTTTTACAAAATCAAACAAATGATAAATATTTTTTTTTTTATTATTATTACTTTTATTTTGAGATGAGATGCAAAATGAAAAAATAATTTAATTAATTAATATCACCAAATGATTTATGAAAATGAAAAACCAACCAATATATTATTTGATGAATCATTGAACACATTATTCAAAATAGTCAAATTTGCTAATGAGCAAAAAAAAAACCACATAATCATAATTTAAATGAAAGTAAATAGTTGATAAAAATCAACGTTTTTGTTTAAATTGAGATTTCTATGTTCGTTTCTAAATTTTGATATATACTCTTGTAATGAATGTCTCATACTATAATGAATGTCTTAATTTTGTCTCAAAGCAAGCCAATGGATGGAACTATTTGAAAATGTTGATTCTGTAGCTCATTATAATTATCAAGATTATAATGGGGGCCCTTTAAATTTTGTAAAAATTAGGAGGAGTTGTTGGGGACCAACACTAACATCATTGTTTCTTGCTTACTTTTTGTTATCATTTTTATGTTTTTATGTCTGTTGTAATAACTATTCCGTTAGTTATAGGACCATTGCAATTTGGTACCGTATTCCATTAGTTATAGGACCATTACAAGTTGGTACCGTTACCCCCTCCAAGGGTAACACTTTTGGATATCATCACAAGGGTATCATGTTGTTGATTGCATGGGGTTTCATGCTCATCTTTTCCATATCCAAACAATCTTCTTCATTGATCTCCATCAGTTTCATGATTGTGCTAGCTCAACTGTGGTGTAGCTCACTTTCATCCTTGCTCCTCAAATGACAGATGCACTATGGTATGGTAGGGTATGGTTCTCAATTATTTTATTTGACATTCTATGTATCAATACCTATTTGGACTTGATGATAAAACCTTTTAGCTCGACATAAAGTGGTAAACACCTAATGATTGTTCTCTGGGATTTCATATTGTTATAGGGTTTTACTACTTGCCACGTAGTACCTTAGGGAACATGTTTTCTCTTAGAAGTGTGTCGTCTCTTGGGTTAATTTGTATCACTGGGTGTTTAGGCCAGATAGTGTCATCCATATCCCATCCATGCTAACCACTTTCCACCTCCCCAATTCATTCGTTCCATTAACATAAAAATATTATCCTAGTCATATATGACTTCTCAAAGGTCAAAAGGAAAAGTCAAATCTAAAGCTTGAAATAAACAAAGCCACTAAGGCTAAGAGGTGAAGAGCAAAGTTAAAAGTCAATTATTAAGCTTGGGCAATGCCCCTTGCTATGAGGGCAATGCCCCTTGCTATGAGGTCAATGCCCTTGTCCCTAGTTTGTCTATGAATAACTAAATAAAAGGGACCTGTTCAATAAATTGAACATCTAAAGAAAAATACTTAAAGGGGTAGTAAGAAACAGTGTTGAAGATTGAAAATCAATGCTAAGTTCCCTCTAGAAGGCTATTATAAAACAAATTTCCTAGCCAAATTAAGCTCTATGAATAATTAAATGAATGATAAGACTTGTGCATATCTAAGAGTTTGAGGGTCATCACATGAAATCTTTCCCCTTTCCCCTTTCATATTTTATTACTCATTACTACGTATCTTTCACATAGGCACTTAGGAAGTATGGGTTATATTAGGACTTGATGCATATATAACGATTAATGTTGTTCCCTTTGGTAAGACTTAGGCAAGTACTAAAACTAACCCCTTCGTTATGATGTGCTAAAGGATGTCACTAGGTGCTACCAATTAATGGCTTGCTAAGAGGCTAGACCCATCACTTCAAGTGGGTATTGTGCATTAGGATATGTGTACCATGCCTTGGGATATGTGACATTGCCTTGGGATCTATGTACCTCATCGAGATATGTGTCACTACATTGGGAATCATGACAGTGCATCGGGCCATGGCAAGATGCCATGTCATCACACATATGCTACATGGACCACTTACATGCATCCTCCTTGCTTAGTTGGGCAGTTTATTGCATGCTCATGCATTACATACTCCTTTTGCACTACACATGGGATGTTTAATGCATTGGAAATGATGATTACATGTTACAAGGGTGACTACACATGATGATTCACTCCCCTTGATGATTTGGCATGTTTATTGGACCCATCTATGAGGAGTGTTTTCTTCCTAGAGCCCACATGTGCCTTGGAAATGAATTTATTGATGGGACATCTCACACATGGAGGTGATGTCATGCTCTTCCAGGGTGTTTTCCCCCCTTTTGGACCATTCCTTGGATGGAGGAGGTAGCATTGGACCATTTTGACTTGCCTTGGTCCATTTGACTTGAGTATGGATCATTACATGGACGTGGACACCACATTTTGAGGGGCACACCTCTCTTGGGTGATGTTTATATTGTATTTGACCTCTTCTAAGAGGGATGTTGTACTTTGTGAGCATATTATTGGGTTATTTTATTATTACTTAATGTATTTTGCCCATGGTTTTTATCAGGCAAATGATTTGAGTTAAGCACATGGTTTTGTATTGTAATTGAGGAGGCTTCTCACCTATAAAAGGAGAAGTCCTCCCTTATTCTAAATGGTTGGAGACTAATGAGAAGCTTGGCTATTGAGATCTATTGAGTATCATTTTATCTTCTTATGAGTTCTAGTTATTTTTTAAGGGTTATAATAATTTTCTTAGATGTTTATTGGAAGAACAAGGCCGCTACAAGGCCAAAGAAGTGCTCAATGCTCCACTTAGAAGGGTTCAAGGTAAGTTCTCTTCCCTTCTCCTTTGATCATTAGAGTTCTTAGTTCATGCATTATGATAGTACGTTTAATGGGTCTTCTCATTTGCTTGGATTGTCTTTAAGTTCACCTTGTCTAGCACCGAGAGAGACTCCTCATGGATCAATCCTCCCTTGCAACCCTAAAGAAATCTTCAATCCTTAGGTGATGCTTAAGTGGTAATCCTCTAGGTGCCTTTCAACATCATTCTTATTAAACCCTAGGCTTCACACTTAGGTGAAATGATGACCCCATTGGCCCTTTAAGACACTAATCTTCTTATTAGCTTCAACCACTACAAACCAAAAAGCAAAAAAATATTAGTTTTTATGTTTGTTGAGATTCATTGTTTATCTTTATAACTTCATCTTTATAGTCGATGTTCTCCAACATGTATTAAGCCAACTCATAACACTAATACATATGGTGTTTAAGTCCGATGGGGAGTTTCAACAGTATGGATAAAATTGAACTTACCATTGGAAATTACAAACTAATTCTCAAAATTTTGTTATATTTTTTTCTTGGTGCCCCAATGTTCGTCGGACTTACTAGTCATCAGACTTTTGACTCCCCTTCAACGATTTGCAATAAAACAACATTTTCCACAACCTACTAAACTATGGCTAAAACCGCTTATATCCAGGCAATATTGTTGATTTCACCATGTTAACATCACCATCGTGATCCCACCATCACCCCATGGTCTGCCACAGTCACATTGATTCAAAAATGAAAAAGGTTTGTGTATACAAATTTGCAAATGAAATATTTATCTGTCTTAGGTAATTGGATCAAGTTGCAAGCACATAAACTTAATGAGCTTTTTTTACTTAAAATGAACAGCATAAACAGTCATAAACAAGCATCAAAAGTAATCACATAACACAACAAAATGATAAAGGAGTTCACCCCTCTCTTGGGCTACATCTCCCGATCCAACCTCCCGATCCAACTTCCAATAGATCATTTTCATTATATGCTTAAAGTGTCAAAATCAATGCTTTACAATGCTCAGAACACAAAATAGATGGCTTCAATGGCTCCATAATGTCCAAAAACCCCTGGTTGGGCTCTTCCTACACCTAGTTTGGCCAAAAATTGAGAAAAATACACTCCCTGGAAGTTTTTCCCAATAACTTGTTGCACCTGTTCGCCAAAACACACCTCTGTGTGTATGAACCTAGCTCTGTGTGTTTTCTCATGCCTAAACCTGGCACCATGTGTCGTTCCGCAAGTCGGGCAAACTGTCGAACCATTAGAGTGATTAACACCTTAATGGGTGCAACACTTGGCCGCATGGGCCATGTGGCTAGGGGTCGACCTAACTCCCCTCACTCGTCGGACTATTTTTTGGAAACCCCATGTTTATGGTCATGTGGAGGTGTATAACTTCGTGACCGAGGACTGGGGCTAGGCCCCGACCCTTTTTCCGCCCGGAACATACCACCATTTAACTTTAAAAAGGAGTTTTAAACTATAGGGGTTAAGTACTAACGTAGGCGGGTTGGTAGTTGGACCTTTGCAAGGAATTTTCCCATGGAGTTCGCGGGTTCGACTCTGGTGGAGTCCCAAACAAATTTTTAAACCATAACAAGGGGGTTCCACGTGGCCGCCCCTAGCTGGGCCACGTGGCACCCTTTCATTCGCCCATCAAACGGACACTTGTCAACCACTAGTTGGTCCATGTATTACCCCTGCACGGTCAGCCTGCCACGTCACCACCTGCCATGTAAGCTTCTAATTCACCTTGCCACGTTAGATGTACAATCGTATAGACTGTACGATCAACTGCCATGTGGCCTGTACAAACTGTACAGTCAACATTTTGCTTGTTTGGGAAAATGGATAGAACGCGATATCTCTCGCCTACGAACTTCATTTGAGCTTGTTCAAGTTGCGTTGGGATTGTGAGGACAAGATCTACGCAATGAATCCATTTTCGAGCAATTTCAAGCACTTTGATTTTTTACATATTTTGATCCCCTGGATCACTCCTCCCCATTGGGAAGCTTTTGGATCTCCAAAAGACTACTTTCAATCAATTTGAAGATGAGGGTACAATTCCCTCACCTTTCCAACCTCAATCCATTTAGCTTTGCTTGGATTTGTGCCTTTGAGACCAACACAAAGGTACTCCACATTCCCTCGTTTTGAAGTTTTTATCTTCATGTCAAGGATTGTATCCGCATGCAATTCTGAAAGATATTCTGGCGAGAAGTCATCTATGGAAGGAATATGAACATTCTCTCCTTCATCATCAATCAAAGGAGGCTCATACAATCTCAAATTATCAACATTAACAAATGCATACATTTTCATATAAGGAGGCAAATCCAAACAGAAGGCATTGTTACCAATCTTTTCAAGAATCTTGAAAGGTCCATATCTAATTGGCTTAAGCTTTTTACCTTCTCCTTTAACCCTCTATTTGGTAATGTAAAGCCAAACTTCATCTCCAACTTGGAAACTATGATCAAAATGATGCTTGTCATGTCTTGTACTTGGCTTGGCTCTTTTCCAACTGTTCTTGTACCATTTGATGCACCAACTAAATTTGTTCAATGAACTTCTTTGCTCTATCAATGTCATAATGACCATCAATAGAAACATCCTTCCCAAAGATAAAATCTAAAGGAGATTTTGGCAAATAACCAAAACATGCCTCAAATGGAGATGTTTGAGTCGATGAATGCTTAGCTCGGTTATAAGCATGTTGCATGTAGTGTAGGTGCTCATCCCAAAGCTTAGGATGTTTGCTGCAATAAACACGAAGAAGATGTACTATTGTTCTATTCACCACTTATGTTTGACCATCAGTTTGTGGATGAAATGTTGTTCTCTTTTTCAACTTGGTGTCCATGAGTTCCCTTAAGCTTGACCAAAAGTTCCCAATAAATCGAGAATATCGGTCAGAAATAATGGATTTGGACAACCCAAAATGTACCCATACATGTTGAAAGAACATTTGTGTTGTTTGTTCAGCTGTAACCTACCTCTTACAAGGCATCAAAATACACATTTTTCTGAAACGGTCAACCACAACATAAAGATAATCATGATTATTTTTAGACATAGGTACTCCTCCTACAAAGTCCATGGAAATTCTTTCCCAAGAACGAGAAGGAACTGGAAGAGGAGTATACAATCCTAACTTTATGTTGCTAGGTTTACTTGTAGCACATAAATAACATCCTCTTACATATTTTGAAACACTTTCATTCATTTTAGGCCAATAGCAATACCTTTGCAAATTAGCCACCGTCTTGCCTACACCAAAGTGGCCATCAATAAGAGAAGAAAGCACTTTCCTTATGATGTTGACTCTTTCACCCTATGGAATAAATAGCTTGCCAAGATGATACAAAATCTTATCATGCACATGGTAATCCAATTCCTCAACTTGGTTAGAATGACACAAAGTTGCATAAACCTCTTTAAAATCAACATCTAAAGCATACTGTTCAACATAGCTCTCATGCATGGTAGAATTATGCTTAAGAATAACTGAAGCACTAACAATAGGCCTAGAAAGGATATCAACAACTTTGTTATAAATGTCTTTCTTATACATGATAACCAAGTGGAATTGTTGTAGGAAACCCATCCATTTGAAGTGTCTTGCTTGATGTAGCTTTGTTTGTGATTGTAAGTATTGCAATGGTTGATGACCAGTGTGAATGGTAATTTCTTTTCCCAACAAATAATGTTTCCATTTTTTCACACTTTGCACCAGTGCATACAACTCCTTATCATATGTAGGATAATTAATCACAACACCATTAAAAGTTTCAGAATGAAAACAAATGGGATTACCATGTTGCAACATGACTGCTCCCATTGCATAGTTACTTGCATCTATTTGTATCTCAAATGGTTGTCTCAAATTAGGCAGTGCAAGAACTAGAGTTGAACTAATCTTCTCCTTCAATGCATCAAAAGATTTTTTTTGCTTGCTTCCCTATTGAAATTTTTTTTTGATGCTTGTCACAACATGTAATGGAGCTGCAATTGAAGAGAAGTTAGCAAAAAAATTTCTCCCATATTGGGATGCTCCCAAAAAGCTTCTTACCTCTGTTACATTATTGGGCTTGGGACAATCCAAAATGACTTTGACCTTGGAAGGATCTATTTTTAGTTCTCCTCCTCCAACAATATGTCCCAAGTAAACAAGTGAGGTCTTTCCAAACTCACATTTAGACATCTTTAAAAACAAATTTTATTTCTTCAAGACATCTAAAACTTGCTTTACATGCCTAACATGCTCTTCACGAGATTTTCTAAATATCAATATGTTATCCAAGTAGAAAATTACACAATCATCAAGAAAAGGCCTTAAAACAACATTCATAACTCTCATGAATGTAGTAGGATCATTACAAAGCCCAAATGACATAACCATCCATTCAAACAAACCTTGCTTTGTTTTGAAAGTTGTCTTCCATGTATCTCCTTCAACAATGATAATATGATGATATCCACTTCTCAAATCCAACTTAGTAAAATACTTAGCATCTTTCAATTGATCAAGCGAATCATCAATTCTAGGAAGAGGATAACGATTCTTTACCATAATCTTGTTCAAGGCTCTGAAATATACACACATGCGCTATGTACCATCTCTCTTTGGTACTAAAACAATTGGTGAACCGCATGGAAATGTGCTTGGCATGATAACCCCTTTGTCAAGCAACACTTGGATTTATTTTTTAATTTTAGCATTCTCCATGACTGACATCCTGTACATACCAATGTTTGGAAGAGGACAATCTTGATGCAATTGAATCTCATGTTGGATACCTCTTTTAGGAGGCAATCCTTTTGGTTCCTGAAACATCTCATCATATTGGTTAACAACCTCATATAAATAAGATTTTAACTTTTCATCACAACCTTGGAAAGCTTCTTTTTAACATTGTCTTTGGGTTTGATCATCAAGAGTACAAAGTTCTTACTAGCATTTACTAATCTCTTCATTTGTCCGTCATTTACAAGTGACAAATTCAACTTCTTTGTATGTGCTCTAACAATGTACTCAACTCCATTTTTAAACAAATGATATTTGTTCTCATGACAACGAAATATGGCTCTCCTATCATCTAAATATGGGCTTCCCAACACAATACCACAAATATCCAATGGAATTACATCAAGCTCTACCTCATCTATAAAGTTTGCAGTGATGGAAAATCTAAGTTTACATCTTCTTGTCACATATCCATCCCAGAGGATATGGTTTAGGATAAGGAGTAGTTTCCAAATGCAATTTCTTGACAGTGTCTTCAGAAATGAGGTTTGCTTGAGATCCAGTATCAAATAGAGTATCTATCTTGGTATGCTTTGAAATTACCCTTATGTGGAAAATCTCTATTCGTTCTTTTTCATGTTGAGTTTCATTGAGGATACTACTTGAAGAACTAGTACTTGCAATAGAGTCCTTACCTTGAAAACCCATGGTTGTGATTTTTGTTTCATCTCCCGTATCAGATCCTAAATCATGTTGTGTAGTTGCAACAGTCTTTGGCTTCCCTTTGTTGTTGAAATTTTTGGGTATCATTTCATGATGAAGTTTCCAACAATGGTCTTCATCACAACCATCTTTTGAACAATGTTTACATGTGAGTTTTTCTGCCTCTTTCTTGATTGAAGCATTCTCCTTTCCATTTCCTTTGAATTTCCTCTTTCCCTTGTCTCCATTAAAAAATGGCTTCTTGCTTCCCTCTTGAGGAGCATTCTTCCCTCTTTATTCCAAATGAGTTTCCTATACACAAACTTCATCTAGATTTGTAGGTTTAAACATGAGAATTGTATGTCTCAAATAGCTATGCAATTCTCCAATGTATTTGAGTAAAGTTTCTCGAGAAGATAAATCTATTCCCATAATCAAAGCTATTCTTCTAAATTCTTGAGTGTAGCTTTGCACACTTTTCCCTTTAGCTTGCCCAAAATTTTGCCAATCCATGATATCTTTCTACATGTATGCTAATGGATAAAATTGCCTTTTAATTGCAACAATAAAATCATTCCAAGAGGATAAAACTTTACCATGTTTCTTCATGTCCTCTCGAGTTTTGGCTTCCCACCAAATTAGTGTTGTACTTTCCAATTTAAGAGAATCAAGTTGAATCTTAGTTTCATCTTCTTGAATTATTTGTATCCTACAATACACTTCAATTTGACGAATCCAGTTATCCAATTTCTCAGCATTTACCTCTCCATTGTAAATAGGCAATTCAAACTTAATATCAAGCTTAAGCAAAGGAGTTTGTGGAGGAATTTTACCATGTTCTTTTGAGGAATTTGGAGGTGGTTGTGAAATGGTAGAAGAAGTGGAAGATGGAGGTGAAGGAGGTGGAGTATCATCATTCCCTCCATTTCCTTTTGAAGTTTTATCACCACTATCTTCATTACCTCTTGAAGGATTTGTGCTTTGACATTTCAACCTTGCATTCCTTTCTTCAAATAAAACTTTCACCAGTTCTGTCATATCATAAAAGGATTTTATGAAAGTTTCATCTTCTGAAGTAGGGATTTCATGACTCTCCTCATGAGCCATACTTGGTGAATGCCTCCTTGAAGCTTGAGGTAAATGTATGATTCTACTTCTTGAAAGTTGAGAACTTGGATCTACAAGTTGACCTTCTCCTCTTGTGAGCTTCAACCTTGTAAGCATCAGAAAACAAAACACTTGCAAACAATCAAACCTTCAAAAACCTTTGCTTTGATACCAACTTGATCCAAAAATGAAAAAGGTTTGTGTATACAAATTTGCAAGTGGAATATTTATGTGTCTTAGGCAATTGGATCAAGTTGCAAGCACATAAAATTAATGAGTTTTTTTTACTTAAAATGAATAGCATAAACAATCATAAACAACCATCAAAAGTAAGCACATAACACAACAAAATGATAGAGGAGTTCACCCCTCTCTTGGGCTACATCTCCTAATCCAGCTTCCAATGGATCATTTTCATTATATGCTCAAAGTGTCAAAATCAATACTTTATAATGCTCATAATGCAAAATAGATGGCTTCAATGGCTCCAAAATGTCCAAAAATCCGTAGCTGGGCTCTTCCTGCACCTGGTTTGGCAAAAAAAAGAGAAAAGTACACTTCCTGGAAGTTTTTCCCAATAACTTCTTGTACTTGCTCGACAAAACACACCTCTATGTGTTTTCCTGTGCCTAAACCTAGCACAACGCGTCGTTTCACAAATCAGGCAAAATGTCACACCGTTAGAGTGATTAGTGTCTTAATGGATAGAGCACTTGGCCACATGGGCCATGTGGCCAGGGTCCGGCCTAACTCCCCACACCCGTCAGACTATCCGTTGGAAACCCCACGCTTATGGTCATGTGTAGGTGTATAGTTTCATGACCGAGGGCTAGGGCTAAGCCCTGACCCTTTTTCTGTCTGGAATAGACCACCGTTTAACTTTAAAAAGGAGTTTTAAAATATAGGGGTTAAGTACTAACGTAGGTGGGTTGGTAGGCCGACCTTTGCAAGGAATTTTCCCATTCCCAGAGGTCGCGGGTTCAACTCTGGTGGAGTCCCAAACAAATTTTTAAACCATAACAAGGGGTGCCATGTGGTGGCCCATGGCTAGGCCACATGGCACCCTTTCATTCGCCCATCAAACTAACATGTGTCTACCATTGGTTGGTCCACGTCTTACCCCTACATGGTTAGCCTGCCATATCACCACCTGCCATGTCAGATACCAAGTCACCTTGCCATGTCAGTTGTACGATCATACAGACTGTACGGTTAGCTGCCACGTGGCATGTAGGGATTGTACAATCGACATTTTGCATGTTTGAGAAAATGGACAGAACGCGATATCTCTCGCATATGAACTCCATTTGAGCTTGTTCAAGTTGTGTTAGGATCGTGAGGATGAGATCTACATAATGAATATGTTTTCAAGCAATTTCGAGCACTTGATTTTTAAGCATTTTTTGATCCCCCTGGATCAGGCACCCAAGTGGCACTACCATGTTAGCAAAGTATTCATCTCATGGGTGCGTTTTGAACCTTAGGACTTAATTATTCCAGCTAGGGGGACTAAAAATGTCCATCGTGGGATTATTATACCCACTAAGGTGTAACAGGTGATCTCAAGAGGTCAATTAAACATGACTGGATGACAGATATTGGAAGGGAAAAGGATTAATGGATGAACATAATGCAGATTAAAAGTTCACATGACATGGGAAAGTTAGACAATACCTGACACAGACCAGTTTTGTCGCCAGATAGGCTATGAGAAAATCTCAAGTCAGAAGTTAGTTAATGTGACCAGTGATGTTGTATGATGATCGGTCTTGACTAGTACTACCACTTCCTATAGTTACCCCTTTGTATAACGAAGGAACACTAGTCCATGGCATTATAATTAGGGTCCTCCATCAATCCGTCAATGCATCAACTTGTTGAAGTGAGACCAACACCAAGAAACTATTGCGTTATAGTGGGCATGAGTGTTAGTGTCACTTAGTTGAGACTTGACACAGTATGTTGACCATGGGGGAAACTTGGGAAGGATTCAGGTGGTCGGAATAGAGGTCACAATACTGCACCCATATGTGGATGGTGCCAACAATAAAGAAGAAGCACGTTGCATCAACGTCAACAGTCCAGGAGCCCCCAAGATAGAGAAAGGGAGATTCTTCGGTAACAGATGGATGACCAAAGGAAAAGGAGCACATCCTCAGGGGAGGAATTGATGATTCCAACACTGATGAGGGACTGCAATAGTACAAGGAGACAAGAGATAAAGTAATTCACAAGAAGGAATATGTCTATATTGGTCGGTCCAAATGGGGGTTGAAGGTGTTTGACCCAGGTATAAGACACTGCGACAGTTGCCTTGCAACAATACCATAACCCATGGTGAACATATACCCGGTTGTATAAATCATGCCCAGCCCCACCATAATCCTCTGCCTCAAGTTGGTTCGTAATACATCATCAACCAGTAACCATCACTTCCACTGCTCTCTTCCCCCCTAGTGGTGCACCCTCCATATCCATACCGCACTATGTATCTTCCATTAGACCCTTTGGTGCATTGGCAAGTTTGGAACCTATTCGCATTGTAAGTTGCTTCAGTACCACCCCATAGTGTGAAGTTGGTGATTGGATAAAACACACTTCTGAGTATCGATTGTGGCAATTGATTGGATACAACAAGGCATAATGTGCCTCAAGTAAGCATCGCCTCAGAGCTATAACAAATGACTTGAGGACTTTTGAATACATGTAAAGCTAGTTATGATCGACTTATGTAACCAACCTATGGGTCAAGATGGATCCCCATGGGGAACATAATATATAAGGCTGTAAGTAGAAAGATATGAAAGAAGAGGATTGTTAGAGAGACTATGGGAGGAATCTTTAGAGAGAAGAAAGGTGTAGAATTTGTATTACACTTTGTCTAGTTTTGTAATGGAGACTGTAACTGTGATGTCTACCATGTAAAGATTCTACTATTATGAGGAATCAATGGAATATTAGTATTGTTTTGACTCATACTTGTCTCATATGTGATGTTTGTTGTGATATTTAGTGTTTATCTACAATCTTTAAGGGATATTTAATGCATCTTTATAATAATGTTTGAATCCACCTACATGAAATTATATTACAAGTTTTATTTCCGAGACAAAAATCATTATATTGATATTTTGAGTGGAAATAAAATACACGATAATGATCCCTTCGACTTATAATGTTAACAACCATTTCCTTTATAGGCTACCTTTATTAGATAACATTATATCCTATCCTTATGAATTTGACTCTTACAATCATCCTTATACAGGTCTCTCTGTAAAGAAATAGTTCTACAACATCATATTGATGCTAAGACAAAACCATGAGACAAACTCTCTCCAAATTTACATAAACAAAAATAAAACATGAGCAAAAATCCATTCATCAAAAAAATTGTAAGAGTATAAAATCTATAGGAGTATGGTACTTAATCCATGAACAAGCAAACAACCTTCCTCCAAAATGAGTACTTCCTTTGATAATTGATCAATTTTGTGGTTGAATTCTCGGTAGACATAAGAAAAGGACACCTCTCCATTAATTAATTTGTTTTCCATAATCCTATCCAAAATAGGCCCCAACTCCAAGTTAGAAATGTTACTTTTACCATTTTCTCAGTCCATCAAAAGTTTGGAGTTACCAAAGACCTGTATCCTTTTAACATGCATGTCCATTGCAATCTTAAGTAGGATCTAGATGGCGTAGACTTATGCTCTATTGTTTGTGCCCAAACCTAATCCATACTTTAGTAAAAAGTAATTTTCATTATCTAGATAAAGAATGGCCCCAACTCCACAAGTTCTTGGAGTACCCTAGCATAAGAGACTTTAATGTGACATGCAAGTCTAATGTGACTTCCTTCCTTCCCCATAAGATACTCTAATGTGAAAAAAGAGTGACAACATGGTTAAAAATATTTTTCACAATGACACCCGCTCGTGCGAAGCCCTAACCCTAGCCCTGGTTCAGTCCCTGCTTCCAGTCACCATGGACGGGGTCACCCCCAAGCCCCCCCTACTTTCGATGTCGAAGTCACAGCATTTAATCAACTGATTGACTCTCTTGGGAATCCATCTATTTGCCCCACTCATACTCAGTTTGTTAAAAAGTTAGACTCAATCTCTGAAGTTGTGATCCCTAAAGCCACACATACCAGAGCCCTTTCCTATGCTTATAAAGGGCTTATCGACCAATTTACAGGACTGTGGCCCTCCCCTAGACAGGTCGACCTCTGGATTGCATGGAACCAACAACCTTTAATCAATGGGAAAATGAGCATCTTCTTCTGTGGTAAAGGTTTTTACATTTTCTACTTTGAGCTCCAGGAAGATGACAATCTTATTTTTCGCAATGGTCCATATTTCTACGGCACTAGAGGACTCTACCTAAATCGTTGGACCCCATATTTCGATCCAGAAAGTGATATCCCTACAACAGTCCCAATTTGGGTGTGTCTCCCCCACCTGCATTTTCATTGTTGGGGGGACAAATCTTTAAAAAGTATTGGAGACACACTTGGAAAATACATTGATCGATCAAAACCCAAATCTGTTATGTTTTCATGTGCTCGAATCTGTGTTGAAGTAGATCTAGAAAAAGGACTCCCCAAAGCTATAAAACTCATGCTGGATGACTAGACTGACATCCAAAAACTAGATTATGAACAAATTCCTTTTAAATGCAAATCATGCCATGAATATGGACACTTTGCAAGAAATTTCCTAAAGAGCAAGCAAGTAGAGGCTGAAACAGGAAAAGCACAAGAAGAGGGATGGAAGCAAGCAAAAAAGAAAGCAAATATTGGACGAAGTGGATGATAAAAAAAGGAGAGGTAATCCCTTCTCAACACACCAACTCATGAACATGGGTGCACAAAAACAAATCCCCGGAAGTGATTCCAGGCCCAGATTGAACATCATTCAAAGGGAAAAGTAGAACCCGAATAATTCCTTTAAGATTCTAGGTGAATCTGCGGCGGGAGTTATCAGGATCATTGATCCCACACCTCTGGCCTCTATTGAAACAATTCTCCCTACGCAATAAGTGGACCAAGCTGGGGAAGAATTAGGAGATGAAGAAAATTTTCAGGAAGGAAACATGGAAGAAGTCCAAGAAATAGATCAACCAGATCTTGCAGAAAAAAACAAAACTAAAGGAACAATGTAGGTAGATATGGAAGAAGGTGAAATCATAACAGAAAAGATCAGAAAGTTAGGAAGGCGCATACACAAAGATGTCAGGGAATATTTTGCTAACAAAGAAAAATCTCTTGGAAAGAAACACTCCATTGAAATTTCACTTAATAATGTAGGGAAAAAAGGTGGAAGCAGAGGAGTTGATCAACCCGTCTCAAGAAGACATAACCCCTCCTCCTATCGTCATTGAAACTCCTCCCATGGAATTGCAGAGGCTTCGGAAGTAACTCCAAGGTCAAAGCCCTCATAGATATTGTGAAAATAGAAAAGGCCTCTATAATTCTCCTCCAGGAAATGAAAATAGAGGACTCTTCAACACTAAAACAAGCCAAGAAATCTCTCTAATCAAGTGAAGGAATAGACATTAGTTCAACAAGCGCTTCAGGAGGCATCTTGACCCTCTGGGATGCACATTATTGGGAAAAAGAGGTAATTCAATGTGAAAATCATTGGATTCTTACAGTTTTGAAGCATAAAGAAACTAACACAAAAATTTCCCTTATAAATATATAGATGCCAAATAGATACCCTGATAAGATAGATTATTGGACCACCTTGATTGCAATTTGAGATTATTTGGATATGTCTTCAACTGTGGTGGGAGGGGACCTTACCACCTATCTCTCCTAGGCAGAAAAGAGGGGCAGAAGCCAGGTGAGATATCTCCAAATTCAAAATATTACAGATCTTATCTCTGACTGGGATCTTGCAGATATTCATCCTCAAAAAGGGAAATTCACCTGGAATAATCGATGGGTCGGTCAAAATCATATAGCAACCCGACTGGATCGCTTCCTAATCAAAAACGAGTTCCTTCTCTCCCCTTTCACTATTTCCTCTTTTATCATTCCTTCTGCCATCTCTGACCACAAACCCATATCCCTCCATTTTTCCCCTCCCTAAAACTTTGGTCCTTTTCCCTTTAGATTCAATCCCCTTTGGCTTGATTCCCCCTCTGTTCCAATTTTAGTTCATCAAGCCTGGTTCTCCCCTTTCAGTGATTCTCCAAATTTTGTCTGGGAAAGCAAGCTCAAAGCAGTCAAATTGGCACTTAAAGAATGTGCTAAAACATAGTTTATTCCCCCTAATAAAGAAAGGCAATCTAGAATTTCTCAATTAACATAAATTCAAAAGAAAATCGAGAATGAAGAAGTAACTCAAGAAGCTTTAATCGGGGAAAGAAAATCTTTTCAAAATCTACACTCTGCAATGAGATGAGAAGAAGAACACTGGAGACTAAAATACATGAGTCTATGGTTAAAAGCTGGAGATTCAAATACCTTGTTCTTTCACAAACAAGCTCAACAAAGAAGAAAAAAAAACATAGTTTCAAAAATCCAAACAGATTCCGGACAAACCCTTGAAGAGTTCAATCAAATCAAATGGGTAGAAAGCCAACATTTTGCAGATTTGTACTCTCAAAGCAACCAAGAAGAAAATTAAATAGTTACCCAGGAGATGTTAGAGCATATTCCACTTTGAATAACAACAGAAGACAATGAGCTTCTAACTCAAAAGATTTCAGAGGAAGACATTCTTCAAGCCATCAAGAGCCTTGATCAAGATAAGGCTCCAGGTCCATATGGTTTTTCCATCAGATTCTACAAACACTTTTGGAGCTTAATTAAGCATGATCTCCAGCACATGCTAAACTACACCCTTCATTAAAAGAAAGTAGGAGGAGCTACCAACTCAAAATTCTTAGCTCTCATCCTGAAGGAAACAAACCCCTCTAATTTCTCCAGATTCTGACCAATATCCTTGTGCAACTCCTCCTACAAAATTCTTACTAAGATTATTGCCTCAAGAATAAAACCCCTCCTCTCGAAACTGGTATCTAATAATCAAGGTGGATTCATGGAAAACAAGCAAATCACATACAAAATTATTTTAGTTCAGGAAGTTATTCATTCCAACAGAGAGTACAAAGACAAAGGAATGGTTCTCAAACTCGATATGGCAAATTCCTTTGATCGTGTTAAGCACTCCTTTCTCTATAAGGTTTTAGAAAGATATGGATTCTCCCTGGAATTCATAGATTGGGTGAACACTTGTATTGGTTCCCCTTGGATAGCCCTGATTATAAATGGTCGAACATTGCACTTCTTCAAATCTTGCAGGGGTCTTAGACACGGTTGTCCCTTTTTGCACTCCCTTTATATTCTCATGGTTGACACTTTAAGTCGCAAACTGGAAGAGGTGTGGAGATTGTTGCACCTCCCAAGAATTTAAAGTTCTCCAAGAGTCAAAGATATAAATCATTCTCAATTCGTATATGACACTCTTCTCTTAGGATCCACCTCCCCCATTATCGCCAGAAGATTCAAATGGATTCTGGATAACATCTTAATAGCTTCATGAGGGAAAATAAATATCAACAAAAGAAAAATATATGGATGGAATATACCAGGGCACCAAAAAGACATCATCTCTAGAATTTTTGGATTTCCAATAATTTTAATTGGAAATCCTTCATCTATCTTGGCATACCTATCTTTTAAAGTGCAGCCTCCTCACATGATTGGAAAGCAGTCTTGGAAAAATTAGCTAGCCAGATTCAAAGTCGGGGAGCTTGTTGGTTAAACCCAACATGTAAAATCATTCTAATCAAATATGTTTTGTCTGCTCTAACTATTTTTCAGTGCACAGGGATTTTAGCACCCAAATGAATCCTTGAAAAAATCTCACAATATCTCCGAGGTTTTCTTTGGGAAGGTGGGAAAATAAACACAAAAAAAATTCATCTTGTCAATTGGGAAATTGTATGTCAACCCTCAGGAAAAGGTGGCCTAGCCTTTCGCAACCCCTCTCTTATGAATATGTCTCTGGGAGCAAAGTTGGTTTGTCATATCATCTCCAACTCTTTGGATTGGTGAAAGAAAGTTATATTAGCCAAATACATTGGCTCCCCTAGAATTCGTAGTCTAGACACCCCCCTTCCCCCTTCAAAAGGATCCCCTATTTGGAAACTGATAAGAATGACAACTCCTCTGATACAATCACAACTCTCCTGGACTCTCGGGAATGGCGCCCTCATCAATGTATGGACGGACAACATTTTGGGAAAGATACCCTTGGAAAAAAATGAAATTATTAATCCTATTAGACTCTGGTGTCTTTCCAATGGATTCTCCAAGCTAAAGGATCTTCTAAATGGACAACAAATAGTCTATGACACTCCTTGAAAGCTCTATCACCTCCTACTCAACTCCTCCTATTTCTACCCAACCTCCTTGATCATATCTCTGGTTGCGCCCATTTAAACTTACAATGCAGAGATACTCGTTGTTGGGGATCGTCAAGATATTCATTCAAACAAGGATATGCTAGTATTCTTGCGGATATCCCTCGGACACCTCCCTCCAAGGTCTGGTCCTTTGTGTGGTTCGGTCCCTCTCTTCCAAAAATTAATGCCTTTATCTGGGTCATGGTACACAACAAAATTCTAATCGCTGAAAATATCCAAAAGCGAGGCATCGTTGGACAATCTAGATGTGCCATATGTATGGATTCCGAGGAATCAATTCAACATTTGTTCTTTGAATGTCCACTCTCCAAGATTTGGGACCTCATGATCGCCCCTCTTCGATCTTTTTTTCCACGCTCCTTCCAACTGGAATGATATGTCCATTCATTAGAAGCAAATATATGTTGGTAGCTTCAATAAAAATCTCCTTTTTGCAAGTCTCTAGAATCAAACTCCAAAGTTCATATGCTGGGGAATTTGGTTAGCAAGAAATAAGGCCATTTTAAAAAACAAATCTCTTCCCCCACAATGGATTCTAGCACAAGTTTGTGGTCTCCTTTCAGAAGTTTTTACGATTCAAAATAAACTTCCCGTTAATAAAGCCCCACTTACAGACTCATAGCAGATTTGGATAACTAGCATATTAAGCAATCACCTCGCCATTTGCACCCACCCAATGTCAATGCATTCCAAATGGAAATTGCGATTTTCAAATCAAGACTTCCTCCAATGGAAACATCAACAAAAATATCTGCTCTTCCTTTTCGATGGAGCTTCGAAAGGCAACCCAGAGGCAACAGGTGCGAGGGGGAGTTTTCTTTGACTCCGAAGGAATCAAGGTCTTAGAATTTGCTTGGGGACTAGGAAACACCACTAATAACCATGAAGAGGTCCTCACATCCTACATGGGACTTCGTCTCATTCTAGAGAATAGATCTACAAGACTCGCGGTTATTGGCGACTTTGATTTGATTATAAGGGGACTCTACAAATATCTCAAGACAACACACCCCAATATCTCCCTAACTCTTCTTCGAATCAAATATTTAGAAAAAAAAATGACGAAATTTCCTATTATCATGTGGTACGAACTCAGAACAATGTTGTTGATTCCATCGCTAAAGGAGAAAAAGTGTTTTTCCTCAATTCCTCTTTTAGCCATGTTCCCATCTCCTAAGCATTTTTCCCCTTTCAGGCCACCTCTCTTAAATGTTTTGTCATGCACACCATCTCTTCCTAACCACCCTCAACGCGTCAACACGTGCCCTGTCCTACCTCCATATGTCTTCACTTCTCACGAACGTCGTCTGTCATCTAACATGTCCCTCCTCATGCTTCGTTTGAACACTATGATCTCACCTTCGCATGTTCATCTGAACACTTCGACCTTTCCCTCGCATTAGCTCTGGTACTTGGTACTGTGAACTCCTTCCTGCACCACTCCTCACACGATTTGGATATTTCAATGGTACATTTCCCTAACCTCACCTCTTGTCATTTACTCGCATGCCTTTCACTTCATTTCCAACATGACTTTGACTTTCAATCTTCATGGCCTCATGCCTTCAACTTTCCCTATTTCTGGGAAAGGAGAGTGCTTGAATTTCAAAGGTGTCAACTCTGTTGGTTGCTGCTAGCTCTTACCTTGGTGCATTTGGTTCGTAGTCTGTTCCCACCCTAGCATAATTATGTGGCGACGCGACATGGGAAATTGTCATTGTTCAAAGTGTCCCATAGGTAGGCTCTAGGATTAAATGCCGGAACAACATGAGGGAATAGCCTCTCTTAAGTTGTAGATCGAGCAACAAACGCAATAACTACAAGAACAGGAACATAGACATAATGAAGAAATGGTTATTGTAATGAGAGTGGTCAACTGAAACTCTTCCCTCATCCTCTCTATCCATCAATCTCAACATCAACATCATCATGGCGTTCATGAGTTAATCTGATCCTCTTCCTCTGCAGAGTCCAGAGCCTCAAATGAGCCATTTAGCCCATTCCAACGCCCAATTGTGCCTCAATCTCCAACAGAGGGATAAGCAACACCTCCAGACCCAATTGCAGGCCAGGAAATAGAGGTTCAACATCAGAACCGGGTGGATACAAGCCTACATTTAAATTAGATAGTATGGTTAGCAAAGTTTTTTACCTATTCTACTCTTTCGTTGCCATAGTCCCGTGGAATTTTTGTATAATCAGTAATAACTTAGAACATAACTTACAGACATGAATAGGGCTAGAACCATCAAGTTTTTTTGATAGATTCTCTGTATATTGTTGTATTTTTGGCCTTTTTTGGAGAATTCCAGGCCCTTTTTAATTTACAAACATTTGTTTATGTTAAAAAAAAAAGACACTCTAATGTGATGTGCAATTATTCCTAACTATGCTTCCTTATCTTCAAAAATCAAATTGTTTCTGGTTAACCAGATTTCCCATAACACATACCTAGGTAGTGCTCTATGTGTCAAGAAAACATATTTATCAGTCATCCAAAATTCCATACATTCCAACAGATTTGATTTATCCCAATGAATTTGTAATTTGAAACTGTAACACACCCAACCCCCTAAGTACCTTATAGAAGATGGGTTATTAAATTTTTGCTTCTTCTAACAATCTTAAATCTTCTTTGTCAAAGCTCCATCGTCTTCTGCTCGTCAAGAGTTTCCTAACGACAGTAATTTTGCTTAGAACTGAGCTCTGGAATGAAGGTTACGACCTTCCAAAGTTCTCGGATTTATATAGGCAACATATCTATTACCACCATGTGGCATCCACATGACGTCTCATTGTTCGTGTCATATGACATGGCGACACCCTGGTCCTTACATGGCACTAGCCTAGCCTACCACAGTGGAAATTCATTCCATGTAGGCCTACAACCATTGTCGCTCAGACCTTCTTCCGATGCACTCTTCGCTTCCCTTCGAAGAATATGGTATTGAGGAATATTACTTCCCCTCGGTAGTTGTTCTTGATGCACTCAAGATCTCCCGACCGATGGTTAAGATCCATTCGGCACCTAAGGTTTACTTGTCCTACTAGACCCCACTCAGCTCGTCACCCAGTTAATGATTGACATCTATCATCCTAAGGGTGTCCTAGCTACCTTGTTGGAAAGCTGCATCATCCATGACATCAATACTTCATCTCTTGGCATGACATGTGGCTCAATATCCACTCGACACATGGACCCATTACGACTCGCCCTGTCAGCATAAGGTGTATAGGCTCACTCGACCAGATGATGACATTTGTCCATTTCTCGTAAGTTGATTTAGGATAATTAATTAATATCCTTCCTAAGTATTTATTTATTAAATCCTCATTAGGGATAATTAATATTCACTAAGTATTTTCCCCCGTAAACACCTTTCTACTTCACTTAATAATTCACTTAAGTACCATTTTGTAATTATTACCTTATAAGCTAATTAATTATATAATAACATAATTTATATTATGTTCTAATATAATTAATTAGGTTGTAATGTACTTGAGGATTATAATACTTGATTTACGTGTTAATCCAAGAACCCGACTTATAACTTCGTACTGAAATTTCACGTAATTCAATATATATATATATATATATATATATATATATATATATATATATATATATATATATATATATATATATATATATATATATATATATATATTGGAAAAATAAAGGGAAAAAACATATTATATTTAACATTTTATTATCTCAAATAATTCGGGCATCCCTCTTGTACACCCTCTTCATTTCTCTGACAACCAATCACAAAAGGTCATTTATTAATACCATAATATATTTAAAACCCTTATAAAATTCAAGCTAAAGTACCCAAAGCCCTTAAGAGTCATGCTCCATATTCTTCGGAGATTGTATTTTGAACCCCCAGGGTCAACTCCCAAAATAGTCAATTCAAACAAAGGGCTTTGAGATTGTGCGTTGATTTATTATGTGCATTAATTATTATTTCAACTCAGGCTTGAAACACGTGCATTCCTCTTAGATCTCTGACTGACATTCAAAGAGAATATGGTTTAATATCATAATGTATATTTAACTTTTTGACACATATGCTATCACTTTGAAACCCTCAAAATCAAGTTGTGCATGCTCACCTCGTTACTCTGATGACCAATCTTGAGAAGGCAAGGGTAAATATTATATTATATTTAAACTTCATCAACGTCATGCGATTGCTCCAACGTCTTCAGACCTTACTCAAATGCTCTCGTCTCAAACCTCTGAATGGTCAAATCTGAATGGACTTCTCTCTTGAAAGGTGTGTGCTCCCCTCATCACTCTGATGACCAATCATGAAGGAGAACATATTATATTATAATTTACTTAAAATCTTATATGCTTAGGCCATCGTTCTCACAACTTCAGACTTCTTGAAATCATTCCATTCCTTTTACTCCGAACGATCAACTCTAAAAGCCAATCACGAGCGGGCATAAGTTAATGCTTTAATTTTGTATTGTTTAGACTCCATTGGCCATCACACTATGAACCTTGGCTTTCTTCTCTGTGTTCTGGTGGAATGCAAAATATATAATAAAAATAAATATGTATTTATTCACATATTCTCGTGTTGAGAAATTACAATAATTTATAAACTCAATATATTTGAACAGTGATAAATGGAAATACCCCATTAATAAAATTTCTTCAAGAAAATTGAACTACCTGTGCAAGGTATGTATTTTATAAATAGGGAAAATTCTTAGCACAGTTAAAAATTTCTTTGCACATGGGAAGGACTTCAAATCTCCATTACTCATGCACCAGGCAAATAATTTTAGGCTTGTAAATACAATAATTTACAACCTTATGATTCAAATATTAGATTATTTAGATGGTAAATTAGGAACTTTACCAGTATTTACTAGAATTTATCATTTTCTCAACTTTTCCCATAAAACATAGAATTTTGCACATTTTCATTTATAAATTTATGTTATTTGTTTGCTTACTTTGTTTTCCAGGATATTTATGTGTCTTGGAAATGAAAAATCCTCCTTGGTAAAAACTTTGTGTTTACCAGAGTCGATAAGTAAATTATGGATCGAGGTCTGAGGCTGGGGGAAACCCTAGCCACAAACTTCTGCATTCCAGTTCCTGGATCTGGTGCTCGAACTCGGAGGATGGGGTTTCTTCCGATCCGGTGCCTAAGCTTCCTCCTCTGAGTGGGTTCAACATTTTCTCTTGTTATGGTTTTTCTCATGCCCATGGATGTGTGTTGGAGTGCTTTGTTGATGATTCTATGAGGTGTGGGGTGTTTTTGCAGTCGCCCCCCTATGATCAATCTCCTTTTCTTGATTGTGCGGGCGATATTCCGGTCGATGGGGATGGTTTCGGTGGAGGCTTCGTGCCCTTCCCTCTTTTCTTTTATTTTATTTTTTCTTCTTCACTGATGCCAAGGTCGGTCACATCCTCCAGTTTTGTGGCGATGTTTTTATGTGGGGATCCCCCTCATTCCTTGCAGGCCTATCCCCTGATATGCCTCTATGTTTTGGTGTCGTTGTCAAGGTTTGATGCATTTCCCTGCTTCTCAGCTCTGGTTTTAATTTTTTTTGCCGAGATCTGATATTTTGTAGCTGTAGTAGTTTTGGAATCTCTCTTCCTTTTGAGGGGTTTGTATGCCACTCAGACCTGGGCCATCCCACTTTGGGTTTTTCTTTGGAGGTTTTCTCGCTCTCGACATGATTTTCTTGGGGGTTTGTTTCCTATAGTCTACAGTTCTCTTCTCCAATTTTTCTGGTATGTTCAGGGTTTGATGTATACACAGGTCCAGATCCAGATGTGTTGGGTGTTGGTGCTTTGTTTCTCCCCCTTTTCTGATTGTTGGTGAGCCTTGTGCTTTGAGGTCCTTAGTATGGGCGTGCAATGCTGATTTGGCCTGTGAGTCAACACTTTGAGGTCTTTCTTTTGGGTATGCGGTGTCTTGGGCGTATCCCTAGCGATTGGTTTGCGGTGTTGAACCTACTTGGTACTTTCTGATAGCTGGTGATTTTGGTGTGTGGCTGCTATATCGCTTTGATCTGGTTTGTCTAATTTCTTAGGTTTTTCTTTTGGTTTGTTCCTCTCAACGCTTTTCTCTGTTGGTGGGGGCTTGACTTTGGCTGATCCCTGTTCCTTTTTTGATTTGATGTAAATGTTTTTATGTTCTTCGTTGCCTTCGGGATGTATTCTCTCCTGTGGATTTTTAGCCTTTGTTTTCTTGGATCTTTTTATCCAAGGATGAGAGATGTGCTTAAAGAACCTAACAAATGTAATTTGGTTCTTTTTGGATGAATAAAATTAGGCTTTTTTCCGTGGAAAAATATAACTTTGTGTTTACCAAAATTTACCAACTTCCTAATTACAAGAATTTCTTTACTAAATTTTTTTAGGGATTAACCATTATTCCCAATTATTTCCCTTTGGACATCAATTTTGTTGAGTAAATCCAAGTGAAGTTGGTTTCTTACCAAATTCAAAGGAAATTTAATTATCCACACTATATCAATTTCTAAATTCATTTTTCCTTTCCTAATGTTTATTTGTAAAAATGCCTTTCTCTTCTCTAATGTGTGGCTTTCTCTCTTATTGTCAAATAAAGATCCGATCCTCCTTCATATTGTTCTGAGTTTGGTAGATTTCCTAGACCAATAGAGAGTCCAAAGTCCTATGCCCAACCTTCAAGTTTCTAACACAAAATTGTACTTTCATAATTACCAAGCTTATTTGTGAAGGCTCTAGTGGCTTGATTTTACTAACATTTGAGGATTTATTCATATAGACTATTGCTAGTGATCAGTCGGTGCTCTGTCCCTAATTTAAGTGAGGATCCATTACTCACAACTCTATTTTTCTAGACAAGGACAGGTAGAGAACTAACAACAAAATATGATTTCCAAACTTTACTTTAGATTTCCCAGCCATTTAGATAATCAAAGTGACAATTCCATCAGTTGAACATGATAATAAATTATGCAATTATCTAGCATAGGAAATCCATGGTATAAACTAATTTTAACGGTACAAAACCTAGAAAACCACTTATTTTAAAACTTAGAAATAGTTGGCAACTGTTGAAGGGTGTTCCCTTTTGCACCCAAGCATAGGCACAATTTCTCTTAGTGTATTCCTCAATTGTCCACCACCTATATAGATCATGATGCCATGAGAGAGAGGTTCTTCTTCTGCTCAACAACAACAAGGGACAAAGGTTACTCTCCTTCTCCCACAAGAACTTGGCAGCCCGATTTTTTGTCCACCAAGCAAGGGAGCCTGTTGTGATTGCTCTCTCAATCACTCAAACTCTCTGCAACTTCATTTCTTAGATTGATTAGAAAAACACTGCCCAACAGTTCCTACACCCAGAGCAATTTGTTTTCTCAATTATCTTTAGAACTAGAGAGCCTCGCATGCTTTTCCTCTTCAAAAATGGTCACGAGAGTGGACTATGCATACGATTTAATGGAAGGTGGAAAATTCATTTTTTTGTTATGTGGCACACATAGTGGACTATGCGTTGGTGTGCTCGTACTTGGCTATGGTTGATGGAGTTAATGTGAGAAATGACATGCAATTACTACACGTCGCTCTAACCCTACCTCGAGGTCACCACCCTCACTTGGTTCGCATTTGGGTTGGTTGCTTTGGCTGGTGCTGCCTCCATTTTTCTCGGCCTTGGAAAGAATAGTCACACTCATTGTTTTCCTGGCATTTTGCATACATGTATGATGGCTCTTGCCTCTCCATTCATGAAATATATCTCTACTCAGAATAAAATCTTGATGTTGGCTCTTAGATTTCCTTACAGGTTGTGTTTGATTTCCGAAGTTTAAATGAATGTATGTGGGTATCGACTGTGAAATTAGATATTAAGTGGAGTTCCTCCCTGTTGGAATTTAAGTGTTCAAGATGAATGGTCGAAATTTCCTTTATGTTTGGATGGAATTGCGTCCAGAATGTGTGCTGCTCTATTGATATGCCTATTATCAAATAATTATGGAAAATATTGTTCAGGTTTCACTCGTCTCTGGTCATTAAAATTAAAGGGTTTATTTTCTCTGTGAAACAAAAGAATAGTTGTTTTCTTAATACCATTACCCAGTCATGGGATATTTGTAGCTCCTTCCAACTACCTATGAATTGTTTGTAGATGTATGGTGTATTTGCTTGCGACCACCATGAGAGGTATGTGAAGAGGTCTGTGGAAAGTATGTTGTGATAAGAGATGGTTAAAATATTTTTTTTTTACAAACCCCTTAAAGGGTTCACCTTTGCGTTCGCCTAGACCTTAGTTATTTTATTGATGAATGGAAATTTCAAACTCTGAGCTTGATGTATGTTATTAGTGGTTAATCCAACTTTTGGAGGTTGTTTGTTTGCATCTCATTTGTTATACATCCATGGGGGTTTGTTGATTTTAAAGTTGTATGATGTTGAAATAAGAGCACCAGGTTCACATGGGTTTCAAACCCAGTCTGTTACACAAAAAATATTGAAAGTTGTGATATCAACGTTGTATGTTGAAGGGTTGTTGGTTTATGTTGTGTTCCTTTGTGCACTTGATGTAGTCTGGTTTTAGTTGTTGGAATGACTCTGTTAGCATTCTATTATAAAAACTCTGCGAATAAAGGAAATAAAAGTTATATAATGCACAATCTTGGAACTTTCTTAGGGTTTGAAACAGTTGTTTCTTGGATTTGAATTATTAAAAAGGGAAAATCTTGGTAAATGTTGGTGATGATGGCATTTTTTTGAAAATATTGCATATAATAGAACAATAATCATTTTCCCCCTTTGATTATACCATTTTTCGCTCATTATATGCCCCTCATCTTCCCAAATACATTAAAACACTCCCTGTTCTGTTATTATGAATTTAAAATTCTTTTTCGAAAGAAAAAAGGATTAATAACTAAAGAGAATGGCTATGGATATAGTCTCTGTTACTTCTGCATTTTCTTGAATAATATTCGTTGGTCATTTCCCATCCATGCTACCATTTTTCGCACATTATAAACCCCTCATCTTCCTAATAGCCCTACCACTCCTTGTTCAAATGGAAATTGATTGATGAAGTTTTAAGATGTTGATAGATGGATTGCATGTGCTTCTCTGGTGAATAATAGAGCCAACCTTTTGATTTTATTTAGATAGAGTATCGATTCATGGATTGTTAAGAGTTTTCTATAACATGCATGGAATATTGCCTCAAGATGAGTTTCTTTAGCAGAGGCAGTAATGGCAGAGGCAATAGAGGCAGAGGAAATTGGCAAAGAGGCCATAGAAGGCGACAATTTTCAAAACATTTTGACATTGATCCACAAGAATTAAATCAACTTTTTCAAGCTGGGTTCTTCAACCTAGTTGGCCATGGGATTCTCCATCCACGATCTAAGAGGCCTCCTTACCAGCCACGTCAAAATTTCTCAAACCCCCCTCATGTGTCTATGCGATTAGAACCAGATGCCAATGATGGTTGGCAAGAGATTTTCCATCAGCCTCCTGCTCATCACCAGGGTTGGCCTACTATATCTTTGCCATTACTCCCTCCTCCACCGCCAAATAGTTCAAATGCCCAAGCTGGTCATGTTGTCTCACCCGTGCAGTCTTCTCATGCCAGTAAGAGGCTAAAAATTGATGTTCCCAAGCCTGAGCAAGATAAAGGAAAAGGAGTGGCCACTTCTTCCAAGTCATCCAAAGAGTCCTTTGAATCTGTGTCCTCTCGTCTTCCTCTCAAATATTATTGTTCTCATGTTCTCAGTGCAGTTCAACCTCAAGGTTCCAATCAGCGTAAGGCTGCCACAAAAAGATCAAAAGAGGACAGCAGTGAAAGGATGCCAAATGCATCTCACAGTAAATACAATTTTTAATGATGATTTATGTTATTTTCTATTGAGGATAGTCTTTTTACTTTGACAATATTTTGTACAACACATATATATTTAGGAAACTTTTTGGACAACATGGATATAATGCTATTTTTGGATATAGTCATGTTATATTTTGATGATATTAAAATATTTGATTATAAATATGAGAACATGAGTTACAAGGAGGATGTTTGAATCAAGTGATTGGGGTTTTATATTTCATGTTTGATGATTATTAAAAGAAATGGAAATGGGAGTCACAAGGGGTCCCACCTATTTAGTTATTATTTAATTAGACCCTTATTTATATATACGATTATTATTTGTCTCAACTAATTAGTCAAGCTAATTAGGCTTAACTAAAGAAAGGTAGTTAAACTACCATAACTTATTGAGAAGGAATAAGTGCTCAATCAAATGAAGAGACAAAAAAGAGGAGAGAATAGAAGGAGAACCACAACCATAAAGTTTTCTCTATACTAGTGAGATAATTTCAATTTTCATTCATTCTGAGCTTACTAGAAGGCTTAACCCTCTTGATGACAACAAGGTCTTATTGAAGGCAACATGATTAAAAAATGAATCACATATTTCAACAACTTGTTTTAAAGGTGTATGATTTGTCTTTGGCAATCTGTGTGTTCTTGTTTGTTTATGAATTGAATTTCATGATTGATAAAGAATATCTTGCAGAATCAAGTGCCATCATTTTGTGGCAAGTTGATATAAATCTTTATCTTCAGTTTTCTTTTGTTGTCAAAGTCTTTTTGAATGGTGCCCATCGGAGGCTTCTAAATTTGACTTTGGTCCCTACCCTCACAGGGGTTTGTAAAGAGAACTCAGTCTTGTATCTCAGAATGAAATCAATATAAAAATTAGATTACTGTTTTAGTCTCACATATGCATTTTGATGATCTGGTTCACTCTTTTGTTTTTATATCCATGCACACACTCATGTAATTTATGTAATTTTTGTTTAATTTTATTTATTTTCTGCATAGTTACATATAATATATAAAACAAACTAGCCTTGGTCTCTTGTACTTAATACATGCAGATTAAGTGATTGTTTTTTTTTTAAGGCTATAAGCCCTAAGTGACATTCCCAACTATCTTTCCTTACCCCAACAAGATCTGAAAATGCTTGAGTAAGGTTCTCCATACATTTTCCTCAACATTTATTTTGGCGACCATACTGGGGAGATCTTCCATATCTCTCTGGTTGATTGTATTCATGATTATCTTTCATTTTTTATGTTTTGTCTAAATACTCCTTTATTGATTTTCCCATGACAATATTGTTGAGGGAAATATATGAATTTATCTTACTCAACATTTTTCGAATCCTGCTTGGCTAAGACAAGATATTCGGGAATATCACCCTATGTTTTATAGCTTCAAAAAGTATTTCCCAATCCACAAGTAATAATTACAAGGGGTTAGGGTGATTTTTTTAAAAGATTGTTGCAAAAATTGAAATTTTTATATAATTTTCTGAAAATTTACAAATTATGGAAAGTAAATGTGGAGATCAAAAGCAAAAGTAACCAAGTCACAGAATCACACAAAATGAGACAGAATAGAAATCGCTTTATTTCGTTCCAGGAAATCAAAAGTATCTTTCTCTTTACAAAATCCCTATGAGGGCATGGACCAAGGTCAAACTTAGATATCCCCGAATAAAACCATACAAAAGGAATCTGACAAGAAGTAAAAATTGAAATTTTAAAATCTGGATCAACTTGCCACAGACTGTTGTCAACTTGACTCTACACAATATCCTTTATCAGTTATGAAATATAATTCATAAACATACAAGTATACACAGACTATCAAAGATAGATCAACACCTTTGAAAAAAGAATCTGAATGATATGGTTCAACTTTGAACCTTGTTGTCTACAATAGGACCCTGCTGTCAAAAAGAGAATTAGGCCTTTAATGAATTGAAGAATGAATGAAAACTGAACTATCTCATGAAAACAAATGAACAAACCTATTCGCTCATTAGACCCTTTGGTGCATTGGCAAGTTTGGAACCTATTCGCACTGTAAGTTGCTTCAGTACCAGCCCATAGTGTGAAGTAGGTGATTAGATAGAACACACTTCTGAGTATCGATTGTGGCAACTGATTGGATACAACAAGGCATAATGTGCCTCAAGTAAGCATCACCTCAGATCTATAACAACTGAGTCGAGGACTTTTGAATACATGTAAAGTTAATTATGATCAACTTATGTAACCAACCTATGGGTTGAGATGGATCCCCATGGGGAACATAATATATAAGGTTGTAAGTAGAGAGATATGAAAGAAGAGGATTGTTAGAGAGACTATAGGAGGAATCTTCAGAGAGAAGAAAGGTGTAGAATTTGTATTACACTTTGTCTAGTTTTGTAATGGAGACTGTAACTGTGATGTCTGCCATGTAAAGATCCTACTATTATGAAGAATCATTGGAAGAATAGTATTGTTTTGACTCATACTTGTCTCATATGTGATGTTTGTTGTGATATTTAGTATTTATCTACAATCTTTAAGGAATATTTAATGCATATTTATAATAATGTTTGAATCCACCTACATGAAACTATATTACAATTTTTATCTCCAAGACAACAATCATTATATTGATATTTTGAGTGGAAATCAAATACACAATAATGATCCCTTCGACTTATAATGTTAACAACCATTTCCTTTATAGACTACCTTTATCAAATAACATTATATCCTATCGTTATGACTTTGACTCTTACAATCATCCTTATACAGGTATCTCGGTAAAGAAATAGTTCTACAACATCATATGAGACAAACTCTCTCCAAATTTACATAAACAAAAATAAAACATGAGCAAAAATCCATTCATCAAAAAATTTGTAAGAGTATAAAATCTATAGGAGTATGGTCCTTAATCCATGAACAAGCAAACAACCTTCCTCCAAAATGAGTACTTCCTTTGATAATTGATCAATTTTGTGGCTGAATTCTCGGTAGACATAAGAAAAGGACACCTCTCCATTAATTAATTTGTTTTCCATAATCCTATCCAAAATAGGCCCCAACTCCAAGTTAGAAATGTTACTTTTACCATTTTCTCAATCCATCAGAAGTTTGGAGTTACCAAATACCTATATCCTTTTAACATGCATGTCCATTGCAACCTTAAGTAGGATCCAGATGGCGCAGACTTATGCTCTATTGTTTGTGCCCAAACCTAGCCCATACTTTAGTAAAAAGTAATTTTCATTATCTAGATAAAGAATGGCCCCAACTCCACAAGTTCTTGGAGTACCCTAGCATAAGAAACTCTAATGTGACATGCAAGTATAATGTGACTTCCTTCCTTCCCCATAAGATACTCTAATGTGAAAAAAGACTGACAACAGGGTTAAAAGTATTTTTCATAGTGACACCCGCTCATGCGAAGCCCTAACGCTAGCCCTGGTTCAGTCCCTGCTCCCAGTCACCATGGTCGGGGTCACCCCCAAGCCCCCCTACTTTCGATATCGAAGTCACAACATTTAAGCAATTGATCAACTCTCTTGGAAATCCATCAATTCGCCCCACTCATACTCAGTTTGTTAAAAAGTTAGACTCGATCCCTGAAGTTGTGATCCCCAAAGCCACACATACTAGAGCCCTTTCCTATGCTTAGAAAGGGCTTATTAACCAATTTATAGGACCGTGGTTGTCCCCTAGACGAGTCGACCTTTGGATTGCATGGAACTGACAACCTCTAATCAATGGGAAAATGAGCATCTTCTTATGTGGTAAAGATTTTTACATTTTCTACTTTGAGCTCCAGGAAGATCATGATCTTATTTTCCGCAGTGGTCCATATTTCTACGACACCAGAGGTCTCTACCTAAATCGTTGGACCCTAGATTTCGATCCAGAAAGTGATATCCCTACAACAGTCCCAGTTTGGGTGTGTCTCCCCCACCTGCATTTTCATTGTTGGGGGGACGAATCTTTAAAAATTATTGGAGACACAGTTGGAAAATACATTGATCGATCAAAACCCAAATCTGCTATGTTTTCATGTGCTCGAATATGTGTTGAAGTAGATCTAGAAAAAGGACTCCCCGAAGCTATAAAACTCACGTTGGATGACTGGACTCACATCCAAAAACTAGATTATGAACAGATTCCTTTCAAATGCAAATCATGCCATGAATAAGAATATTTTGCAAGAATTTTCCCAAAGAGAAAGCAAGCAGAGGCTGAAATAGGAAAAGCACAAGAAGAGGGATGGAAGCAAGAAAAAAAGAAAGAAAATATTGGATGAAGTGGAGGATAAAAAAATTGAGAGGTAATCCCTCCTCAACACACCAACTCATGAACATGGGCGCACAAAAATAAACCCCCGGAAGTGATTCCAGGTCCAGATCGAACCTCGTTCAAAGGGAAAAAGTAGAACCCAAATAATTCCTTTAAGATTCTAGGTGAATCCTCAGCGGGAGTTATCAAGATCATCGATCCCATGCCTCTAGTCTCTATTGAAACAATTCCCCCTATGCAAGAAGTGGATTAGGCTGGGGAAGAATCAGGAGATGAAGAAAATGTTCAGGAAGCAAACATGGAAGAAGTCCAGGAAATAGATCCACCAGATCCTGCAGAAAAAAACAAAACTAAAGGAACAGCGTAGGTAGATATGGAAGAAGGTGAAATCATAACAGAAAAGATCAGAAAGTTAGGAAGGCGCATAAACAAATATGTCAAGGAATATTTTTCTAACAAAGAAAAAGCTCTTGGAAAGCAACACTCCATTGAAATTTCACTCAATAATGTAGGGAAAAAAGGTGGAAGCAGAGGAGCTGATCACCCTGTCTCAAGAAGACAGAACCCCTCCTCCTATCGTCATTGAAACTTCTTCCATGGAATTGCAAAGGCTTCAGAAGTAACTGCAAGGTCGAAGCCCTCAAAGATCTTGTGAAAATAGAAAAACCCTCTATAATTCTCCTCTAGGAAACGAAAATAGAGGACTCTTCAACACTAAAACAAGCCAAGAAAGCTCTCTGATCAAGTGAAGGAATAGACATCAGTTCAACAAGCGCTTCAGGAGGCATCTTGACCCTCTGGGATGCACATTATTGGGAAAAAGAGGTAAATCAATGTGCAAATCATTGGATTCTTACAATTTTGAAGCATAAAGAAACTAACACAAAAATTTCCCTTATAAATATATAGATGCCAAATAGATACCCTCATAAGATAGATTATTGGACCACCTTGTTTGCAATTCGAGATTCTTTGGATAAGTCCTCAACAGTGGTGGGAGGGGACATTAACACCTATCTCTCCTAGGTAGAAAAGAGGGTCGGAAGCTAGGTTAGAGATACCCAAATTCAAAATATTATAGATCATATCTCTGACTGGGATCTTCCAGATATTCATCTTCAAAAAGGGAAATTCACCTGGAATAATCGACGGGTTGGTCAAAATCATATAGCAGACCGACTGGATCACTTCCTAATCAACAACAAGTTCCTTCTCTCCCCTTTCACCATTTCCTCTTTTATCATTCCTTCCGCCATCTCTGACCACAAACCCATCTCCCTCCATTTTTCCCCTCCCTAAAACTTTGGTCCTTTGCCCTTCAAATTCAATCCCCATTGTCTTTATTCCCCCTCTGTTCCAATTTTAGTTCATCAAGCCTGGTCCTCCCCTTTCAGTGATTCTCCAAATTGTTTCTGGGAAAGCAAGCTCAAAGCAGTCAAACTGGCACTTAAAGAATGTGCTAAAACAACGTTTATTCCCCCTAATAAAGAAAGGCAGTCTAGAATTTCTGAATTAACATAAATTCAAAAGAAAATTGAGAATGAAGAAGTAACTCAGGAATCTTTACTAATAACCATGAAGAGGTCCTCACATCCTACATGGGACTTTGTCTCATTCTAGAGAATAGATCTACAAGACTCATGGTTATTGGCGACTTTGATTTTATTATAAGGGGACTCTGCAAATATCTCAAGACAACGCACCCCAATATCTCCATAACTCTTCTTCGAATCAAAGATTTAGAAAACAAATTTGACAAAATTTCCTATTATCATGTGTTACGAACTTAGAACAATGTTGTTGATTCCATCGCTAAAGGAGAAAAAGCGTTTGCATTTGGGCAGCTAAAACTCAATTCCTCTTTTAGCCATGTTCCCATCTCCTAAGAATTTTTCCCCTTTCAAGCCACCTCTCTTGAATGTTTTTTCATGCACATCGTCTCTTCCTATCCACCCTCAACGCATCAGCATGTGCCATGTCCTACCTCCACATGTCTTCACTTCTCAAAAACATCGTCTGTCATCTAACACGTGCCTCCTCATGCTTCGTCTAAACATTATGATCTCACCCTCGCATGTTCATATAAACACTTCCACATTTCCCTTTCGTCAGCTCTGGTACTTGGTACTGTGAACTCCTTCCTGCACCACTCCTCACATGATCTGGAGATTTCAATGGTACATTTCCCTAACCTCACCTCTTGTCATCCACTTGCATGCCTTGCACTTCATTTCCAACATGACTTCGACTTTCAATCTTCATTGCCTCATGCCTTCAACTTTCCCTATTTTTGTGAAAGGAGAGCGCTTGAATTTCAAAGGTGTCAACTCTATTGGTTGTTACTAGCTCTTACCTTGGTGAATCTAGTTTGCAGTCTGTTCCCACCCCAACATAATTATGTGGTGACACGACAGGGGAAATTGTCATTGTTCAGAGTGTTCCATAGGTAGGCTCCAGGATTAAATGGAGGAACAACGTGAGGGAATAGCCTCTCTTAAGTTACAGATCGAGCAACAAATGCAATAAATACATGCACAGGAACAGAAACATAATGAAGAAATGGTTATGGTAATGAGAGTGGTCAACTGAAACTCTTCCCTCATCCTCTCTATCTATCAATCTCGACATCAACATCATCATGGTGTTCATGATTTATCCGACTCTCTTCCTCTGTAGAGTACAGAGCCTCAAATGAGCCATTTCGCCCATTCCAACACCCAATTATGCCTCAAGCTCCAACAGAGGGACAAGCAACACCTCCAGACCCAATTGCGGGCCATGAAACAGAGGTTCAACATTAGAACCAGGTGGATACAAGCCTACATTTAAATTAGATAGTATGGTTAGCAAAGTTTTTTACCTACTCTACTCTTTCGTTGCCATATTCCCGTGGCATTTTTGTATAATCAATAATAACTTAGAACATAACTTACAGGCATGAATAGGGATAGAACCATCAAGTTTTTTTTATACATTCTCTGTAAACTGCAGTATTTTTGGCCTTTTTTGGAGAATTCCAGGCCCTTTATAATTTAAAAACATATGTTTATGTTTAAAAAAAAAGATACTCTAATGTGATGTGCAATTCTTCCTAACTATGTTTCCTTATCTTCAAAAATTAAATTGTTTATGTTTAACCAAATGTCCCATAACACATACCTAGGTAGTGCTCTATGTGTCAAGAAAACATATTTATCAGTCATCCAAAATTCCATACATTCCAACAGATTTAATTTATCCCAATGAATTTGTAATTTGAAACTGTCACACACCCAACCCCCTAAGTACCTTATAGGAGATGGGTTATTAAATTTGTTCTTCTTCTAACAATCTTAAATCTTCTTTGTCACAGCTCCATCGTCTTCTGCTTGTTAAGAGCTTCCTAACGACAGTAATTTCTCTTAGAACTGAGCTCTGGAATGAAGGTTACGACCTTCCAAAGTTCTCGGATTTATATAGGTAACATCTCTCTTACCACCACGTGGCATCCACATGACGTCTCATTGTTCGTGCCATATGACATGGCAACACTTTGGTCCTTACGTGGCACTAGCCTAGCCTGCCACAGTGGAAATTCAGTCCACGTAGGCCTACAACCATCGTTGCTCGGACCTTCTTCCGATGCACTCTTTGCTTCCCTTCGATGAATATGGTATTGAGGAATATTCCTTCCCCTTAGTGGGTGTTCTTGATGAACTCAATATCTCTTGACCGATGGTTAAGATCCATTCGGAACCTAAGGTTTACTTGTCCTACTAAACCCCACTCGGCCTGTCACCCAGTTAATGATCGACATATGTCATCCTAAGGGTGTCCTAGCTACCTTGCTGGAAAGCTGCATCATCCATGACATAAATACTTCATCTCTTGGCGTGACATGTGGCTCAATATCCACTCGACACATGGACCCATTACGACTCGCCCTATCAGCATAAGGTGTATAGGCTCACTCGGCCAGATGATGACATTTCTCCATTTCTCGTAAGCTGATTTAGGATACTTAATTAATATCCTTCCTAAGTATTTATTTATTAAATCCTCATTAGGGATAATTAATATTCACTAAGTATTTTCCCTCGTAAACACCTTTTTACTTCACTTAATAATTCACTTAAATACCATTTTGTAATTATTACCTTATAAGCTAATTAATTATATAATAACATAATTTATATTATGTTCTAATATAATTAATTAGGTTGTAATGTACTTAAGGATTATAATACTTGATTTACGTGTTAATCCAAGAACCTGACTTATAACTTCATACTAAAATTTCACGTAATTCAATATATATATATATATATATATATATATATATATATATTGGAAAAATAAAGGGAAAAATATACTATATTTAACATTTTATTATCTCAAATAATTCGGGCATCCCTCTCGTACACCCTCTTCATTTCTCTGACAACCAATCACAAAAGGTCATTTATTAATACCATAATATATTTAAAACCCTTATAAAATTCAAGCTAAAGTACCCAAATCCCTTAAGATTTGTGCTCCATATTCTTCGAAGATTGTATTATGAACCCCCAGGGTCAACTCCCAAAACAGTCAATTCAAACAAAGGGCCTTGAGATTGCGCGTTGATTTATTATGTGCATTAATTATTATTTCAACTCAGGCTTGAAACACGTGCATTCCTCTTAGAGCTCTGACCGACATTCAAAGATAATATGGTTTAATAACATAATGTATATTTAAATTTTTTACATATATGCCATCACACTTTGAAACCCTCAAGTCAAGTTGTGCGTGCTCACCTCGTTACTCTGATGACCAATCTTGAGAAGGCAAGGGTAAATATTATATTATATTTAAACTTCATCAATGTCATGCCATTGCTCCGACATCTTCAGACCTTACTCAAATGCTCTCGTCTCAAACCTCTAAATGGTCAAATCTGAATGTACTTTGCTCTTGAAAGGTGTGTGCTCCCCTCATCACTCTGATGACCAATCATGAAGGAGAACATATTATATTATAATTTACTTAAAATCTTATACGCTTAGGCCATCGCTCTCACAACTTTGGACTTCGTAAAATCATGCCATTCCTTTTACTCCAAACGATCAACTCTAAAAGCCAATCACGAGTGGGCATAAGTTAATGCTTTAATTTTGTATTGTTTAGACTCCATTTTCCATCACACTATGAACCTTGGATTTGTTCTCTGTGTTCTGATGGAATGCAAAATATATAATAAAAATAAATATGTATTTATTCACATATTCCCGTGTTGAGAAATTACAAGAATTTATAAACTCAATATGTTTGAACGGTGATAAATGGAAATACCCCATTAATAAAATTTCTTCAAGAAAATTGAACTACCTGTGCAAGGTATGTATTTTATAAATAGGGAAAATTCTTAGCACAGTTAAAAATTTCTTTGCACAGGGGAAGGATTTCAAATCTCCATTACTCATGCACCAGGCAAATAATTTTAGGCTTGTAAATACAATAATTTACAACCTTATGATTCAAATATGAGGGCATGGACCAAGGTCAAACTTTGATATCCCCGATGAAAACCATACAAAAGGAATCTGAAAAGAAGTAAAAATTGAAATTTTAAAATCTGGATCAACTTGCCACAGACTGTTGTCAGCTTGACTCTACACAATATCCTTTATCAGTTATGAAATATTATTCATAAACAGACAATTATACACAGACTATCAAAGATAGATCAACACCTTTGAAACAAGCATATGAATGGTATGGTTCAACTTTGAACCTTGTTGTCTACAATAGGACCTGTCCCCTAGACTAAAAACACAAATATCCCCTAGACTGTCCAACATATCCCATGCAATTCAAATTTACCTGAAAAGGGTAAAAAATGGACAAGTTAGAAGGGTCCTTTATTAATAAAATGATAAAGATCTAATTCTATAGACTAGCTACAGAATCTTGCGATTCTGTAGCTGGTCTAAATAAGACACAGAATCAGCATTAAAATCGATTGGGAATCTTTTAAAGAATTAAATTCAATTAACATCCAATAGCTACTTGAAAACAAATCAATCAATTTGAAATTGTTACACCATTCGAAATCAAACAGGATCAATATCACTCAACTGGTTACAGAGATACGCGTACTCTATTTCTTTTGTTACCACAAAATCGAACGAACAGAATCATAATCAACAGTTGTGAAATCATTTGATATCAATTTGAAACCGATATAATCAAAACAAATTGTAGGCAATTGTTACGCTACCTTATCAACAGGAGATACGATCGCATCCAAACAAGATCATTTTCAAATCGTTATAACTGTATTGTCATAGCAAACGATTCATGCCACGAGTGGATTAACTCAAACTGGTGTGAAAATCAACCCAAATAAAATCATAACAGGATCAATTAATTGGTAACAGAATTCGTAAGAATCGTCCGATCGTTTGTTATTGCAAATTGGGAAAACAAGATTGATTGACTTTGATCAAAATCATTCCATTCAAATGAATTATATTCGGATTTGATAGAGATAACCTAGGTCGACCAATTCGTTTTGCAAATTTAAAATCAAACAGAGCAACATTTATGATACGAATCCAACTCATGAGAATGATCATACTAACTGAAGATACGCAGCAATCTAATCAAGCGAATCGAACAACTGGAGTTTTAACATAGTTATAATGAATCAAAACCGTTCCACGATTCGGGCGCACTTGCACAGGCTTAAATGAGAGCATTGTTTTCATACGAAACAGAGTCATTCTTTCCAAATTGAAACCGAACAAAGTTGTATTCTTGTTTTTAGAAGATTACATGAGAGAACATATTACCAGATCGTAACAGCCAAACTCATTGAAATCGTTTGCCAATCATAGCATACGAACCATAACGAAATCAAATCCAAACATGATCGTATTCTAAGTTGAGCATAAAAAACTTCCTGTTCAGAGTAGATACAAAACCAATTCAATTGAAAGAAAAACGTCAATTTCGTTAACTCAATCAGACAAACAAATAAATCAAATCCAAACGAAGACCAATCAAATCCGATAAAAATCTATCAGTGGCTAAACTGGGAATGATCGAATCATGTATCCAAAACGAAATTTCATTTATTTTTAGCAAAGTGAAATGTATACAGGATGAACACATTATGAAAGAGCCATTTCGAAATATAAACAGAGTTATTCGAAGACCAAATTCAAATCAGTATATTAATCCTGGTCATTCACAAAACTAAAACGAAATCGAAAATCATACATGTATGGCGAGCAGACAGCTTGATCATGACAATTTGGAGTTGACAACGTCTATGGCTGATTCAACATTCTTGAAAACGATGGAGCCAGTTGTCTTCTGCTTCTTATCAGTTGCTTGGAGCTTGTCTCTTTGACTGGTCAATACTGCAACTTGATTTTCCAATGATTGGATTTTCGATTGGAGTATGGGAATGTCGATGTAATATCGTTCCAACCATAAATCACATTGGTCACAGGGTGACTGTGTGAGTTTTGAAAGCATAGGTGAGGGTTTGATTACATTGCCAAGGGTTTTGTTGGGCAGTTTGATACCAGGGTAGCTAGGATTATTTCTTAGGCAAGGGGGAAGATTCGAAACGAAATCATAAGGTGGTTTGGGGCATAAACCCTATGAGTAAGGGTACTCACTGGATAGGAAACTTTCTATGTCAGAGTCTGAATCCTCACTAAGGACTATGGGCTTTTGCTCAGCAGAGGGTTTAGGTTTATTTCTAGCCATTCTCGAAATAAGCCGAGCGTTCTTTTACCCTTAGCAATAACAGTAGGGTTTTCCTTGGCCCTTTTGCTCGTAGGATTTTTTATAGCCTCAACCTTCTCTGCTACAACGTTTGGTAAGTCAATATCAGGGTCGACTAAGGGTTTAGGAGAGGAAAGTAGGACATGGAAGGGCACGGGTGGCTGGACATTGGTTTCACTAACCACAGGTTTGTCAACCTAGACAGGGTCTGTATCATCAAAACCATTTCGAGCGATGAAATCTCTCCAGCTATCACCATGTAAACTCAAATGATAAACAACGATAAGTTTAATTAGTCCATGGTGGAACAGGCTATTGTCGACCTTCTGCCTTTTAAACCTTTTTGACATTTTATATAGGCTACGCTGGAAGTAAAAGGGCATATTCAATGGGTATCCCATAAAATTCATTAACAAACGCAGGTGGTAGAGAAACACGAGTCCATATCGACCTTCACAAGTCATGAACTGTTTGACTATTATGAAAAGGTCATGCCATCGTGGTTTAAGCATGGATATGGGCATACCTCTGTCACAAGAGGTGACCTTTCGGGAGACGAACAGTAGTGGCCATGGAACCTCTTCCACTTTCAAATTTTTGAACCAACACTGGCCCGTGGTAGGTAACCCTGTAGCAGAACTGATAAACTTCTCATCGATTTCCAATTGTATGTCACCCACCTTGGCTCTACAGCCATCAAACGTCAGAGCGAACTACTATGCCACAAATAAGTTAAAACCCTCAAATCTCTGCACGAAGGTGAGCCAACCGTTATCCTCCAATTTCTTTCGGGCATTGTCAAATAACAACAAGGCTTGGCTACCATTCGGTTCGATTCGCACCACCGATGCCGTGGAGTCGAGGACACGGTGAACGAGCCAGGGTTTGGGTCATAGCATACACAGGAGTAGAGTGCGTGAAGGGTTACCCGAGCAAACAAAGGTAAAACGGGGAGAAGGGATAGACATTAATGTCATCGTGTGAAGGTAGTGGAGCTTATCTCTGCCATGCATAATAGTTATTGCCAAAGTACAACCGTCGGCTTATAGCTGTTCTACCCATTATAGCATAGTTCAACAATCACGTCACTTGGCCAACCAATGAAACCAATAGTAAGTGTAGAAACCAACGCGCACAATCAATGTTATGCCAAAGTTTTAAATCATCAACATACAATTTGAAACCAATACCAAATGTTTAACCATGCGCCAATGTATTGTAACAACTCATATCAAGAGTTTAACCAAGGTGTCAATGGGTCTTCATATAATCAACATGCCAATAGTTATGAAAATACGAACATAGGTATCATATTAAAAGATATATATGAAAGATTTAACCATAACACCTATGTATTTTCATGAAACCAATGGTCAAGTAGGTCGAATAACATGCAAATCTAAATGCCAATGCATTACAAACTCAATGAAACCAAGTCACACAATCAATCCAAGAATGTCCAATGAGTATAGTTCGAAAGTTTTTCCAGCTGCATAATGATAAGTGAAATGTAAGCGCAATAGGCATATTGACAAGAAGGATCATGACAGTTCAACTAATGATTTCAATGCGACTTCGAAAGACTAAGTTTTCACGCTTACAGTCGTGAAAACAAGACGAAGGTAAATGGGCAAACGTCGCAAAACTAAAAGTGTCGTTTATTTGAAAATTGTGATGAAAAATTGATGTTTGAAAAACATTGGTGTAGGCAGCTTGTAAGACAGTGGAAAATGTGAATTGGCTGCCAACAATGGCGACACACTGGTAGAAGCAGTTATCTCTGCCAAAAGGAACAAATTCAGATTAGAACAGCAAAGATAATTCCAACTCAAAAATAACAACCAGAAAATCATATTAAACATCATCAATTACCAACTATTCTAGCAGTGTTTTAAAAGATGAAAACTGATAACAGTCTTAAGACCAGCGAATCACGATATTAAAGATAAAATCTCCAATACTGTTGACAGAGCCACTGCTGCCAGCAGGCGTCCATAGCCTCGGCAGGGTTTCCATTTAACCCACTCTGACGTCTGTATCCTACCAATAAGTTCTGGATCAGAATAAAGGACATTAAAGAGGTTACTTATTTTCAAATTTTCATATACCCGACATTGCTTCGCTGCCAGCGGGCCTGTTCAGTACCCCAGCGAAGTTGTCTTGGCACCATGCATGCATTTACCTACTGCCAGCAGACCTGTTCAGAATCCCGGCGGGTTTACAAGCACTTCCCACAGCTCTTATTAATAATTTATTTGTTTTTTATAGATATGAGCAGGGTGACGCTGAAAATCATGATATTTTAACATATTTTTTTCAGACCTCATCAGAATTTTTTTAGAACTGTCCCTTATTTAGATCCAGAAATGTTTTATTTACAAAAACAACTTCCTAAGACAGGGAGACATCATTCCGAGTCATTCCTTTACGGAATAGGGACAGCGTAAAAAGATAATAGATGATCATGACAAGCTTTACTCAGAGATTGAAATCATCCATCTTCTTTCAAACAACAGACTTTTCCAACATAGATATAAATTCCAAAAATATGCCATTGATGTTTGTACAAATTTCTCAGAAGTTATTTCAGCGAGGGAATTTTCTATTGTCTTTGTCTGAATTGCTCAGTGTACACAGGTATGTGCATTTCAAAAAAAAAACACAAACTGATAAATTCAAAGAAAAATCAAACACAGAAAGCAAACGAAAAAGCAAACAAAACAAAATATGTACATAATATACGAGGGTAGTTATCAAGCAAAGTATCTTTTCAGGGCTTGGCCATTCACCGGGTAGGTGTTAGGCTGCCCTTCAAGATTTTGCAATCGAAAAGAACTGGGACCCAACTTTTCAGCAATTAAAAACGGTCCAAGCCATAAGTTTTGAAATTTTGTGTGCTCTCCCTTTCCCTCGTGTGGTTTGTCCCACTTCAAGACAAGGTCACCTACTTCAAAATTCCTATCAGAAGTAGAGTTAGAATCGAACCAACGTTTAACCAATTGTTGATGTTGATCTAACTTATGCTTAGCTTGGGCTCTTACCTCTTCTAGCTTCATCAAAGCGTTAATTCAGTTTTCCAAAGGGGGACAATCTTCTTCTTGGACTTTCTGTGACAATTGTAGTGAAGGAAGAAGAATGTGAGGTGGCAGAATTGCTTCTCTGCCATAAACGAGAAAAAAGGGGGAGTTTCCTACAGCAGCTTTTGGTGTTACCCTATCATCCCACAACACGTTTAGCAGCGCAGTGTGCCAATTTTTGTGATTTTCAACCACCGTTCTCTTGATGATTTTGATCAAGTTCTTGTTTGTCGATTTTGCCAATCCGTTGCCCTGGGGGTAATAGCTAGCAGAATACTTCAGCCTAATTCCTTTTTCCAGAGCGAATTCGCTCATCTCAAGATAAGAAAAGTAAGAAGCATTATCGAATACTAAACAGTCAGGGATACTGAAGCGAGTGATAATATTCGAATTTAGAAAGGCAATTACCTGACTGGTGTTGACAGTTCTTAACGAGGCAGCTTCAGACCATCGTGTAAAGTAATTTGTGGCTGTCACAATAAACTTGTGTTGTTGTGAGGACGGAGGGTTGATTGGACCTATGATATCAAGGCCCCACTGTTGAAAAGGAGAATCTATTGAAACAGGCTGCAAAGGAAAGGATGGTTTTGTAACCGCCCCGATGCTTTCTGACAGATGATACATTTACGACACAAGGCATGGGCGTATCTAAAAATCATGGGCCAGTAATAACCAGCTCTTAAAACCTTATGAGCAGTGGTGTCACCACCAAAATGACCACCAACTTCTCCTGCATGCAACTCTAGCAAGACTTTTTCTGCTTCGTCTTTTTCAAGACAACGCATCAGTACGCCGTCAAAACTCTGACGAAACAGGATACCATTAACCAGGTGAAAGGAGGTAGACTTTAATATCAATGCTCTTCTTTTGGTGGGGTGAAGGTGACGAGGGGCTGACCCATGTTCAAGACAGAATCTTATATCATCATACCAAGGACTGACAGGGTTTTGCGCGCAACAGATTAGACTTTGATCGCATTGTCCTAGGTTTGACGTATCGCTTTCTTTTTGTTGTCCTGTTGTTGAATCAACAACTAACTTGCATAACCCTTGGCCTCTCACTATCTGAGCTGGGGTGATTTCTAAGTCATACTCCTGCAAGGAGGTGACCCAGTTAGCTCTCTTTTCTCCTAGTTCCTTCTGCACTAACAGGTTCCTCACGGCTGGGTAGGGGACAATAACTTTCGTCCTTGACTTCAAAAGATAGGACCGGAAGTGCTTAACTGCTTTGAAAACAACGTAGGCTTGTCGATCTACCACTAGGTAATTAAGTTCAGTGCCTTTGAAAGCAGAGCTCATAAAGGCAATGGGTACTTCATTGTTCTCAGCATTCTTTTGGGTCAGGACGGCGCCATAGGAACAATCAGAAGCAAAAGTGTAGAGTGTAAAGTCTTGAGAAAAATCTGGGCTCATGAGAGACGGAGCATCTATTATGGCCTTATTTATTGCATTAAAAGCTTGATTTTCTAGGGGTCCCCAGTGATATTGGGTGTCTTTCTTAATCAAATTTTGTAAAGGCCTGACCATTTCGGAGAAACTGGGGACAAATCTTCTCACGAAGTTAATCTGGACTAAGAAAGACTGCATAGATTTTTTGGATGTAAGAGGGGGAAGTTTTGCGATGACTTGAGTCCTTTTGGGGTCAATAATCATCCCTTCACTAGACACAATGAATCCTAAGAGTTTACCCTGTTCTACTGCAAAGATGGATTTTTTGGGATTCAAGGAGATGCCGTATTTACGACATCGCAGTAGGACGGCTCGTAAGTGAGCTAGATGATCGTTTTTGTTTTTAGAAAAAGCAATCACATCATCTAAGTAAACTACGACGGACTGATTGATTAAGCCTTGGAAAGCAATGTCCATTGCTCTCTGAAAAGTGGCACCAACATTAATCAATCCAAAGGGCATTTTACGATAAGAATAAGTGCCCCATGGAGTACGGAAGGTAGTTTTAAGTTGGTCTGGCGGAGACATCAGGACTTGGTTATATCCCAAGAAACCATCCAGTAAGGATAGCCTCTCGGAACCAGATACCTGTTGAAGGATATGTTCCATGGGCGGGACAGGATAGTTGTCTTTATCAGACACTCTATTAAGGTTCCGGAAATCGACGCAGAGTCAAATTTCCCCATTTTTCTTCCGGACTAGGACAAGGTTAGAAACCCACTGAGTGTGTCTAACAAGAAAAATTATCTTAGCATTTAGGAGCTTATTCAATTCTTTTTGAATGGTCGGTTCGAGCTTAGGGTGCATTTTCCTCAGTTTCTATTGAAAGGGTAAGGTTTGGGGTTTCATCGGGATGACATGTTGTATGATGTTAGGGTCGAAAGTTTTAAGGTCGTCATACGTCCATGCAAAGACATCTTTAAATTCTTTGAACAATTTAATAAATGCAGCTTTTTCTTGTTGAGAACATCCCAGCCCTAGATTAATGCACTGAGGATTTTCATTAGTTCCTAAGCTTACTTTTTCATAAGATAACGAGGAACTATTGGTTTTACAATTGACCGTCTTTTTAAATTTATCTTGAAAATCATAAAAGTTCTCTAGTCTAACTACAGATTTAGGGATCGATTTTACCATATCCGATGAGGATTCAGGAGTTCTTGGATTTGATATTATCGTGAAATCACGCAAATTGTCGCCGTGCATGTGTTCGTCTATCACCGCGCCTTGAAAGGTTTCTTCCATGTGCAGAAAGTTAATAATCTATTGATCGTCGTCAAATAATCTCCAGTTCGTGATGTTGTCGGGAACGGATGGCTGAAATAGCAGCTCAACGGAAAATGCGTCTGGGGACAAGCCTTCTGCATGAAGAAGTTTAGAAGCTACATTAACTAATAAATCTGCTTCAGAGTTATTCAATCTAGGAATAGAATTTATATTGAAAGCGGAAAATTTATTCATTAAATTCCATACCTTATACTGGTAACTTTTGAGATGCGGAGACAGACAGTGGATAGAGTCTCTTACCTGTCTAACCACTATTTCAGAGTCGCCAAAAACGGTCAAATTTTGAATGTTCATATCCAAAGCTTTTCTGAGGCCTTGCAGTAAAGCCTCATATTCTGCAGTATTATTAGTACATTCAAATTCCAACCTACATGCAATTAATGTTTTGTTACCTGCCGGATTGATAATGACGCAGCCTGCGCTAGCTCCTTCTTTGGATTTTGATCCGTCGAAATAAAGAGACCAAATTTGATTTGTATCGGGTACATGGGATCGTTGTGTGGAAGCTGTTGGCTGCATATATGCTACAATCTCAGACTGTTGTTATGGATTGGTGATAGGTGAAGCCTCGGCCATGAAATTGCCAAAAAAGGTGTCAATCCCTTGTACTTCAGGTGAATCAGCAGAAGGTGTATACGGTTCGTTGGGATCGTTCAAATTTGTGACCGTGAACTTAAGGTAATGCTCACGATTCACTTTTATTTTATTAGGCTTGCCGTTTTCTGGAAGCCATAGATGGGACCAATCTGTCGCGAAATAACCATGTAGTTTCTTCGACCAGTCCCTGCTTAAAAATAGACCATACACTTCTGGAATATCCACAACAATTATATCAATAACTTAATGAACTTTGGGGTTAAACGATAATCTAATAAGCACATTCTTTAGTTCGCCTATAACTTTGACATTTGTCCGATCAAGTTGTATGATTTTTAAAGTAGATGGTTCAACTTCAGCGTTAATCTTCTGGCATACAGACCAAGGCATCACATTGGATGACGCCCCTGAGTCTACCATACAATTGTGCATGTTTCTATTAAAGATCTCGAAAGTTAATAGGAAAGGAGGTACATTTTTGCGAGTACTAAGAGTAGTAGTTTGTGGCTTTTTACTCGCAGTTTCTAAAGCTACTTTATCTACATTATTTACATTATTTACATTACTTACAGGAAGGCTTCCTTTATCTTGAGGATCAGGATTGTTTTTAGTGGAATTCTTCTGGGGAGCTTTGTTCTGCACAACCTTGTTACCATTAGAATTACCATTTTTTCCATTCTCTGAGATATTTTGTAACATCTTTTGTAACAAAAATGGAAACTTCAATAACTCATAAATAGAAATGTTAGCCTTTAACTTTTTAAGATCTTCAACTACATCATAATCTAAGTTAGGGTTCACATTACTCTGTTTAGTCTCAGCTGATTTAGATTGCTTTGGAGGCGAAGTTGTAGTGTTTTCGGTAGAAGGTTTGTTTGTTGTCTTACTCCTGGTATTATAAGGATGAACTGTCTCAAAGTTAGCTTGAAAGATGCTATCCGAGAAGTGTCCGAAAACGTTTGGAGAAGACTGTTCTTCTTGAACTATCTCTTGTTCAACTACCTCCTGAGGGATCTCAAGAGGCATCAAGTTATCTTGGGCTTCTAGAATTGTTTGAAGGGCACATTGTAGACTTTCTAGACTTAGGCCTTCTGTGGTTGGGTTAGGTCGGTTGGAGGGAAAAGGCTTTGGGAACGGGGGTTTGTAAGGCCCTTTGCTCGAGGAAGCTTCTTCGGTCGACCTTTTTAAGTCTATAACTTGATTTGATAGTTTTTGAACAACTTTAGTTAAGTTTTCTAAATCAGAGCTATCAGGTTGTGTTTTACTTTGAGTGGGTCTGGGGAGGATTTCAATCTTCTTTTTGGAATAAGTACTAGTCTCAGTTTCGTTGCTAGTAGAGTCTTTAAGACTAAGTATGTCTTTTTCAATCTGGTTGGCCTCCTCGAAGGCTTCTAACAACGTAGCTTTCTTAGATCGTTTAACCCAAATAGCTATACTTTGATGCAAAGATTTGGTGTAGTATGCTATTATAAGACTCTTAGCAGGCATAGAATCGGCAGGGATTCGGTTTTTAAGTGTCAAGAATCTTTGATTAAAGTCTTTAACTTTTTCTTTCAGGTTCCTTCTTAAGCTAGAAAGGTCCATGACTAGGACTTCCGGAGGTTTACCGTCTCCGAACTTTTCCAAAAAGCATGACTCAAAATTTTCCCAAGACACAATGGTATGGGGTTGTTGGGCAAAGTACCACGTGGATGCATTACCCTCGAAAGTATACGGGAACAACCTACAGACAATGTCTTCATGTTCGACATTGCGGAGTCTTATGGCTAACATAAACTTTTTAATGTGATCTTCAGCGATCTGTTTTGAGTCAGGATCAAACTTGGGAATCCATTTCTCTGGATGTTTAGGTAAAGGATGTTGAGCTCCAGGTACAGCTACGACATCCTAATCAAGCCAGGGTCTAGAAGGGTTGTTCTGATTTGCCATTGGTGTAGTGGGTGTGGAAGGTTGAGAAGGGGAATTGCCTTCGTCAGAGTAATCTCCTCCAGAAGAAGAAGGAGATGATGGAGGTGGTGAAGGGGGTATCCTAGATCCTCCTGTAGCAGGATTTAAGATTGGATCTAAAGGATTCATAGTGAGGTTAGTGTCACCTAATTGTTCTCTGATATTGGAGAAATCCAAAAGTTGGCCCCACAGATGGTTTGGTTGCCTCAAATGGGCTAAGGCACTATGTGTTTTAATAAGAGATTGACGGACAATCTCTTGTATGTCACCACCTGTAGGATTAGGGGTTGCTGGCTCAACTGTGATCTATGGATCATCGGTTGAAGTAGTTCTTGTTTGAGGGGGAATATTATCGTTTGAATGGATTCTAGTCACTATAGGTGAGTGATTAGGTGGTGGAGGAGTCTTGTGACCGCCTCGTGCCATTAATTAAGTTTAGTCCCTCCTTCTAGCGCCATTTGTTGACGGGCGAAATCGACCGTCTGTCAACTGGAAGAGTGGAATCGGTCCGGGGTTGCCTAATAACCCAAGCCGTTTGGGATGAACCACCCTGACGGGTTTAGCGGCTCCGTTAGCCGATCTAAGGTCCTAAGAAAACAAAAAAAATAACTAATTTAACTAAAAATAAATAAAACTAACTAAACTAATCTAACTAAAACTAACTATTAAAACAAACTAAACTAATCTAACTAAAAAGGAAATAAAACACACTAATAAACTAATCTAACTAAAACTAACTATAAAACAAACTAAACTAATCTAACTATTCTATATATACAATCTACTAACTAATACTATACTAACTCTAACTAATTAACTGTCTAACTACTAACAGGAATATAACTTATTCACAAAATGTACATTATCTACAATTTACAGATTTGAATAAAACCTGAAAAACTCATTTGCATTCTGCCCTAAGACAGAGAAAGATATTTATAATTTTATGAACAGAAATAAAACGAAAACTAACTAAACTAAACAACTAATATACTAATTCTAACCACACATCTAACTAAACATATATCTAACTAAACTACTTAAATTATACTAAACAAACTAACAAAAATAAATCACAAACTGACCTGGAGAAACACTCTAGATTTGCCCTGTGTATGATGATTGTGCTAGCTGATCGGAGGGAGGAAACCCACACCGAATTATCCAGGAGCTTCTCGTAAACGATAGCTGCAGTGCTCTTCAAGTATGAATACAGGACAAACAAGACATAAAAATCACAACAATCATATGATTTATAAATCTCCACAGTTAGATAAACCCGTATGCAAAGACTTATATGAAATAATTCAATTGATGAAGAAGAGAAATCTGTCATTCATTAACTGAACTAAGTAATTGTTGTATTTTTTTAAAGTAATGAAAGAAATTAGACATGGATCACATTAATTAAATCACATCATTCTGCAATAGACTATGATATCTAAAGTAGTCTATAATCAATTGCTAATGGCATGCATAAACTTGAAACAAAAGATTGATATTATGAAAGCTAAAGATGTAGCAGAACATCAACTTCTGTCTCAGTTTGTATTAGAAATCCATAGCCTGGTTCTCCCACAAGTGAGGATGATCCTTATAACAAAAAATAATAAGTATTTAAAGGTTTTCCACAGGGTAAAACCTCATGTGGAAGTTATCAAAAACTGTTTACATAAAATCTGGGAAGATATCCCAAGTTTAACTTAAACTAGGAACCTACAATAAAACTAAACACACAAATATCCCCTAAACTGTCCAGCATATCCCATGCAATTCGAATTGACCTGAAAAGGGTAAAAAATGGACAAGTTAGAAGGGTCCTTTATTAATAAAATGATAAAGATCTAATTCTATAGACTAGCTACAGAATCTTGCGATTATGTAGCTCGTCTAAATAAGACACAGAATCAACATTAAAATCGATTGGGAATCTTTTAAAGAATTAAATTCAATTAACATCCAATAGCTATTTGAAAACGAACCAATCAATTTGAAATTGTTACACCATTCGAAATCAAACAGGATCAATATCACTCAACTGGTTACAAAGATACGCGTACTCTATTTCTTTTGTTACCACAAAATCGAACGAACAGAATCATAATCAATAGTTGTGAAATCGTTTGATATCAATTTGAAACCAATATAATCAAAACAAATCGTAGGCAGTTGTTATGTTTCCTTATCAATAGGAGATACGATCGCATCCAAACAAGATCATTTTCAAATCGTTATAACTGTATTGTCATAGCAAACGATTCATGCCACGAGTGGATTAACTCAAACTCGTGTGAAAATCAACCCAAATAAAATCATAACAAGATCAATTAATTGGTAACAGAATTCGTAAGAATCATCCGATCGTTTGTTATTGCAAATTGGGCAAACAAGATTGATTGACTTTGATCAAAATAGTTCCATTCAAACGAATTATATCCGGATTTGATAGAGATAACCTACGTCGACCAATTCATTTTGCAAATTTAAAATCAAACAGAGCAGCATTTATGATACGAATCCAACTCATGAGAATGATCATACTAACTGAAGATACGCAACAATCTAATCAAGCGAATCAAACAACTAGAGTTTTAACATAGTTATAATGAATCAAAACCGTTCCACGATTCGGGCGCACTTGCACAGGCTTAAATGAAAGCATTGTTTTCATATGAAATAGAGTCATTCTTTCCAAATTGAAACCGAACAAAGTTGTATTCTTGTTTTTAGAATATTACATGACAGAACATATTACCAGATCGTCACTGTTAGCGTCGGAAGTCACTCCTGGATTGCTTGCAGGAGCAGAGCCCGACACCCATCAGTTTAATGTCACGATTTATTTATAAAGGGGTGATCAAATGGAGATAAAGACTCAGGGGAATATCACTCTAACTCAGGGACTGGGTCTGATACGTAGGTAACAAAGGAGGTCTCGACCTAACTTCAGCCAGTGGATTGATTTAAAGGTGACCAGGTGGAAGACTTAGTAAGAAAAGTGAACAAACAACTTTGGGCAACAGGCTTTCAGCAGTTCAGAGAAGAAAAACTCTGAATGCAAGATCCTCTTGGTTCAGGGTCTCGGGGAACTGAAAGGGGACTTGATTGGATCCTCCAATTCCAAGTCACTCAGTGATGGAAAAATCAGAAGAACTTATTAGAGACAACGCAAATATTACAGTGATCCATGACAACATCATCCTATAATAGTTACAACTCGACTGGATCCTCCAATTCCGAGTTTCTCTAACACAGTGTAAACAAAGACATGAAAGAAACTGGCATTCATAAGGCAAGAAGTCTCAAAAGTCCATACATTATCAGATTTATAGTGCTTTGTTAAAACTTTACAACCGGGAGCTCTGCTCAACCATCGATGCTTATAAAAATACGAAGACTGAGTCTATATACTCAGGAAAATTCGCCTCACAGAGGCGTGCCTAGTCACCCCAAGGCTTGGTGTCCCTTCAATCAAACTCGTACCAGTATCTTTCTTTAAATGCCACCTTGACTATGCATGGATCCTGTAAGGAAGGTAGCTGAGCCATTAAGCGCTCGGCTAGCGTGCGCTGACTTCTCCGTCGAGCTGAGGACCTCAGCATGGCCTCTTTGAGAAAATCGGTACATGAGACCTCTGCGAGTGGACGTTTTTCCAGACTCTCCATTCCCTCAATAAATGAATGAAAGGAGGCTTCAACTACTCTTTCTTATCTTTATTTACTTCAAGCGAAAACCAAGAGCGAAATCACTTCTGACGACATCTAGAAATCGTGACGATGCTTTCGACGACTGGACACAACACCTTTAGGCCCCCTTCTGCTTAACTCTTTTAATTTCTCGGGTGACCGTGGACCGTGACCCTGCTTTTATTCCCATAGAGGCTTTCGGTGTTCGCAAATAAGGAGGACTATTCTTTGTGCCTTTGAAGTCGCAAGAGGCGAAACGCCGAGATGGCTTAATCCTGCGCCAGGTGTCCTTCTAGATCCGATGGCTCTTAATTCTCCCGACGATATCGTGGGACCGGGTTACGGACTCTCCCGACACCTCGCGCATCGGAACATAATGAAGCTACCCTTTGCATTTTGGAGTCGCGAGGGGCGAAACGCTGAAACGGCTTAATCGCGCACCACGTGTCTACCCAGATCGGACGGCCCAGATTATCTCATCAATGTTGTGGGCCCTACCTTATCACGTTGTGCGCGCTGGCGCCCTTCCTCGGGCATGTTCCTCTGTGATCGGGTGCCAAGACCATGGGCCCAACCTCCAAGGCTCTCGCAACTCGCAATCTCGCGAGTTGGAAGGTAGAGCCTTTGTGCTCCCCTTTCATGAAGTCCCGAGACGCGAGGGGGGATATAAGTATAGCCTTTTGTATTGTCATCACCATCTACATGTAACCGTCGGCTAGCGCTTAAGTGCTAGCGCCTTTCGCAGCTCGCGGCCTCGCGAGTTGGAGTGTGGAACTTTGGCATTCTCTCCTCGCGAAGTCCCGAGACGCGATGGTCAGCGAAGGTTGACCCCCGAGGAAATCTGATTGCTCAATTCTTTGAAAACCTTTGCGCTATACTCGATGCGACTCGGCTGACTGCGATTGCCCATCGATCGTCGATCTGCTTCGAAGATGAATCTTTGCCGCTGAAACAAAAATGCCCACTCGCTTGGTTTAAAACCCCAAAAGGACTTCTTCTGTGTGCCGCGTTCGGGCGTTTTTCGCGCCACTTGTGGATCTTGAACGCTCTTAGGCCCGAAGCAAGAAATGTCGCTAACATTAGGCTCCACGGGGGATAGAGTCATCCCTGTGATGCTCTAAGAACTCCTTCTGCAGCTTCAGTGCCTTGCTAATGGGCTATGGAGTCATTTACTAAGCCGAAGCAATAAAAGCGAAAGCAAAGAACAGAAAGGGAAATATATACAAAACATAGGAGCCACAAAAGGCTCAGACAAAACATTTTTTAAGAAAATGCCCATTTACTGGGTTGCCAAAAACTTCTTCGCCTTCCAAATCTTGTAGCTGACATGTGTTATTTGAGAAGACTTCAGAGATTTTGAAATGACCGATCCACAGGGCTTCAAATTTTCCGTGTTTTCCCTTGTCTTGTTTAGGAGCATCCCATTTCAGCACCAAGTCTCCTGTCCTAAATCCTTCCTTTTTGGCTTTCTTATCGAAAACCTGTTTGATTCTTTGCTGATGGTCCTGAATTCTGCCCATCGCCTGCTCCCTGACCTGCTGGACTTCCACTAGCTGATGAATCCTTCTGATCATGTCATTAGGCTCCTCCTGCTGGTCTTGGAGGAATTTTTCTACAGGAATGGCTAAATGAGAGGGGAAAACAACCTCTGCTCCATACACCAATTGGAAAGGAGAGACGCCGATAGATCTCTTTGTGGTCACTCGGTCGGCCCATAGAGAAAATTTTAATTTGGAATGCCAGGCCTTCTTGTTATCTTCCAACAATCTTTTGATGATCCTTATCAGGCTCTTGTTGGAGGATTCTACTAAACCGTTGCCCTGTGGATAATATGGAGTGGAATGAACCAGTTTGATTTCGAACTTCTCATAGAACTTAGCCAATGGCTCAGACCCAAAAGCGGTTGTGTTAATGGTGACAATCTTACTTGGGCAACCGAACCTTGCGATGAGGTCTTCCAGGAACCCAATGATTACCTTGTGGGATGTACTTCTAGTAGGGATAGCTTTGATCCACTTGGTAAAGAAGTCAGTAGCCGTCAGGATCCATCTGTGCTGCCCACTGGAAGCAGGGTGAATTTCTCCAATGAAATCTAGGCCCCACTACTGGAAAGGTCCTGAAACCACCATCGGTTTTAAGGGCAGAGACTTGAGTTGTTTCTTTCCTGTGAATTTTTGACACTTGATGCAGGTCCTGACCTTCTTGCAGACATCAGCGAACATGGTAGGCCAATAGTATCCAACCCTGAGGATTTTGTGGGCTGTGGCTTTCCAGAAATGGTGCCCTCCACATAAGCCGCTGTGAAATTCGGCCATGGTCTTGTCGGCCTCTTGTGGATCCAAGCATCTTAACAATACCCCCAGGGGGTCTTTCCAGTATAACACTTGATCAATCAGGCAGTATCTGATTGCCTTGAGCTTCAGAGCTCTTGCTTTGTTCTTTTGCAGGCCGTCTGGGGGCCACAACTCTTGTAGAAAGTATATGACATCCTTATACCAAGGACATCGAGCTAATGGGGGCTCCCTTTGAGGGTCTCTTTCAGACGGTCGACCCTGCTGAATTCCTGAACATTCATTTATGAAACTTACCCCCAGAGCTTGGCAATTTGCTTCAGCCAACAACTTGGCTAAACCTTGGCCTTTGATCAATTTGGTGGGCCTTATCTCCAGGTCGAATTCTAGGATTTTGGCTATCCATTTACTCCTTCTTCCGTCTATGTCAGGCTGAATAAGAATGTCTTTAACAGCAGCCGAGGGGACATAGGCGATGATCTTTGACTGTAGGATGTAGGTTCTAAAAACTTTGAGAGCTTTTACTAGAGCATAAGCCTGCTTCTCCATAGTGTCATACCTGGCTTCGGCATCCCTAAGTGCTCGGCTGAAATAAGCAATAGGTTGCTCTAGCCCAATGTCATTTGTCTGTAATAAAACAGCAGCCACTGTGTCAGGTGAGGCAAAGGAGAAAATAAGGAAATCCTTTGAGTAATCGGGACTGATAAGCACAGGAGCTTCGGTCAGGGCCTTCTTGATTTGTTCAAAGGAATGTCACGATTGAGGGGTCCACCTTACTTCATTCTCCTTTTTCAACATGGCTGTTATAAGCTTTACCTCCTCAGCAAAGTTAGGCATAAACCTCCTTAGAAAATTAATTTTTCCGAGGAAATATTGGACCTCCTTCTTGGACCTCGGGATTGCTAAGGCTTGTATTGCCTCAACTCTACTGGGGTCAATTCTGACTCCTTCTGCTGATACTATGTGGCCTAGTAACTTTCCTTCCTACATGGCGAACAGAGATTTCTTGGGGTTTAATGAAATGCCAAACTTTCTGCATTTCAAGAAAACCTTCCTGAGATGGCGACGGTGTTCCTCATCAGATTTTGAAAACACTGTGATGTCATCCAGATAAATGACCACAAATTTATCCTTTTCCCCGATGAAAGCTATATCCATGGCACGCTGGAATGTTGCCCCTGCATTCATTAATCCAAATGGCATCTTAGCATACATGAATGTGCCCCATGGAGTGGTGAACGCTATCTTTTCCCTGTCCTCAGGCAGAACGGAGACTTGATTGTAGCCAGAGAATCCAGCTATCATGAACATCCTGGAAGCTCCTGTTACCCTCTGCAGTATATGTTCCATCTTTGGCAAGGGGTAGTTATCTTTTTGTGAGCTCCTATTCAGGTTTCTGAAGTCTACACAGAGTCGGATTTCTCCATTCTTTTTTCTTACTGGTACCAAGTTGGCCACCCACTATGAATATCTCAGTGGTACAATGATCTGAGCTTGAAGCAGCTTCCTCACCTCCCTCTCCATGATAGGAAGCAGCATGGGATTGATCTGTCTCAGCTTCTGTCTGAACAGCTTTGCATCTTCTTTTAATGGGATCTTATGCTCGATGACAGAAATGTCGTACGTTTTGAGGTCTTCGTAGGTCCAGGCAAACACATCAGCGAATTCCCTCAAAAGTCCGATGTATTCGGACCTCTGCTCCTTTGTCAGACTTCTTGACAATTTGACAAACTTGGGCTCATTCTCGGTCCCAATGTTGCACTGAATAGTACCAGTGTCATCCTCTGAGATTTCTCCCTTTAATGATACATCATTTCTATCAAAGAGTCTCTCCAAAGGAACCAGTCCTCTGGGAATATGGTTGCTGGGCAGCTGTACAATGTCACTCTCCGCAATCTTATTCAGAAAATTACCCCCATCTAGCTCTTTTTCTGAGACAGTGTCTTGGTTGATGTGCATCTCTGAAAATTCTCCGGCAGTCTCCAAGAACTTCTTGATCTTGAGATCATCCTCGAATACCTTCCAATATTTGACGTTGTCAGGTATGGAGGGCCTGTATTTTACTTCTACATCATATATGCATTTGGGCAGCAAGGGCACTTTGAAACTACTTGCTAATGTAGCCAAGGAATCTGCCATCATGTTCTCCTCTCTTGGGACGAAAGAAATGTTAAACGCCAAGAAGAAACTGTCAACTAGGTCCCATACCTCATTTCTGTAGCTTCTGAGTTGAGGATGCTTAGCCTGATAGGCATTTCTGATCTGCTGGACCACCAACTCTACATCTTCGAACACTGCTACCTCCTGGATTCCCATTTCCTTCGCAACTCTTAATCCCAGGATAAGAGCTTCATACTCTGCCACATTGTTGGTAGCTTCGAATTCTAATTTGTATGACAGAGATGTGGTCTCCTGAGCAGGTGACACAAAAACCACTCCATCTCCAGCACCTTCTCTGGAGGAGGCTCCATCAAAGAACATTTTCCATATGGGGGTGATGGAGGAAAGAGGTTTAGGGGAAATGGTGGGCTGCTTTCTAAGTTTGAGAGGAGGCTCGGGGGCATGGGTGAGCTGCAGTAAACTGGAGCCTAAATCAGTGTCCAAGGCAAAGATGGGATGATTGGTAGGGTTGGCTTCATCACTGATTATGTAGGCCAGTTGGGCTTCCCTGTATAGTCTTCTATGCTCTCCTCCAAACACTAGAATAATGGCATATGTGAGATCCATCTGCAAGGTTCCCCCCAGTCTTTTTATCCAAGATCTTGACAATAGCATATCGAACTTGGGGGGGACATCAGCTACTACGATATCCATGACCACACTTTTCATGGGCAGTTGAAACAAGGTCACAACCAGGTCCTTAATAACTCCAAGACACTGGACTCTCCTGGAATCAAAAGAATAAAGGTCATGATAGGCTCGAGTGACTTCCAGTCCTAACTCTTCCATGACAGTTTTGGGCATGAGGTTGTGAGAGGCCCCTGAATCCATAAGGCAATTATGCAGCACTTTATCATGTATGTTCAAGGATGTGTAGAAGGGAGGGGATGAATCATCTCTATCTTCTACCATAGGATCTAGGATAACTGCAGGCTTTTCATCTTGTAGATTAATGGAGTCTGTGGGAAGACTTGAGGCTTCGGACTGTAAAAGTTCAGAGAAGTGTTTTTTAAATTCTCCATGTTTAATTAGCTCAGTGAGGGGCACAGGGATCCTGATCTTTTGAATCTCATGCTCAAAATTGAAAGAAGATGTAAGCTTTGGAATCTCTCTTATTTCAAGGGCATGATGGTGGACAATGGGAGAGAGAGGTTGAGCCTTTTTACCACTATGACCATCTGCTACTTTGTTAGCAGGTTTCTCTATTCTGGTGGACTGCTCAGGAATATCATGTGTTGTTGTCCTTTTATCGGACCTCAGGTTGTACCTGCCTCGACCGTCGCTAGCCTTATCTCCTTTGCTCAATTCATTCAGTTGACTATCCATGAGAGACTCCTCGTAAGCTACTTGAGTGAGATGAGGAAAAGGAGGAGTGTCCTCTAAGCAGTGGATTTCAGGATCAAGCTCACCTGTTCCTTCTTGTTCCTCCTCGGCCACCAAATTGTTCTGAAAGGGGGCCTGAATTCTTTGGTCTTCCCTGTCTCTTCCCCTCTCTCTTTGCACAATTGGGGGAGAAATATAATTTGGCCTTCTGAAACCCCCTTTGTTTTCGGCATTCAGAGGGCCCTTGTATGCTTGCCTCCCTTCCACCCTCATTCTCTCCATCTCCGCAGACAGATATTTCACCATCCTGGTCAGTTCATCTACTTGAGGGTGGGGCACCGATGGGTCAGAAGTCGAGGCTTCCGACCTTCCTTTTCTCCTGTCTGCGTCGGCCTTGTTTCTCAGTCTATCAGCTACTAACACATTAGATTCCACCTCTATGGCCACATCTTGCATTTGAGCTAAAGTGGTGGCTCTTTTTTCTCTCAACAAAAGGCAGAAATCGGGGTCGAACGCGCTAGCATACGAAATCTTAGCCGAGGCTTTGGAAGGCTTTATCTCGGCAGGGATTTTGTTATACATCTTATTAAATATTTTGGAGAAGTCGGAGACAGGCTCTCCATCCATCTTCTTTAAAGACCCGAACTCTGTCATGTAGTACATGAAATCCTTCCTATCTCCCCACTGCCTCAGGAAAGCACTATCTAGAGCTTCAATCCCAGTAATAGATCCTGGAGCCAATCCTCTAAACCACTTCCTTACCTCGCCATCCAGGCTCTGGACGAAGACTCTCATCCAGACATCTTCATTTTCTATGTTGAGGTTGTCTGCATAGCTGTAGAAAGCAGCCAGGTGCTCTTCGGCAGTTATGTCTCCTTCCCCAGTGAACTTGGGCATATACTTCAAGTAGTCTCCAGCAGGGAGAGGATTCATAGGATGGGGTAGGATTAAGGGAGCATATCTGGCAGCGACTATGGTGTCCATTCTATTTAGAGGGGGATTAGCACCAGCCATAGGGATATTAGGTGGAGGAGAACTCGGAGGAGAAGGAGTTCGCGAAGGGGCTACTGGGAATGAGTTTCGAAGTGGAGTAGGAAACAAAAGGGGATCTAAGGAGAAGGCTAACGAGCTCAAGTCAGCGGGTGTTTCTCTCTGCACAGGAGTAGTAAATATAGGAGCGGGGAGATCTTCTGTGGTCCAGGCCCAACGCCAAGGTACAGTTTCAGGGGAGATGGGAGTGACAAGGTCTCGTCCCTCTGGTACCAGACCAGGAGAGGAAAACTCAACAGGAACACTCCCAAAATTTATGAAATGGGAAACTGCAGAAACAGGCCTGCTGGGAAGCCGAGGAGAAGAAAATGGAGTTCCTACAGAAAGAGATAGTGGATTACCTAGTTCAGCGGTAGAAGCTCCTTCTTCAGGGGCCTTTCCCCTTCTGAAAATTACCTCTGGATCTATTTCAGGCGGAGCTAGAGGCAGTTGTGGATGAGACCGCGTATGTCTGCCTCTGAAAGCCACAATTAATAGAGCAGGTTATCCCCAGTGGAGTCGTCACAGTGGAGTCGCCAGGTGCACAGTAGCAATCTCAATAGTTCTGATATCTTATGCACCTTCAGAATCAGTTGATCGTTGTCGTTCTGCCCAGGGAAAATCTTCAACTTCGTCCCCGACAACAGCGCCAGAAATGTTAGCGTCGGAAGTCACTCCTGGATTGCTTGCAGGAGCAGAGCCCGACACCCATCAGTTTAATGTCACGATTTATTTATAAAGGGGTGATCAAATGGAGATAAAGACTCAGAGTAATATCACTCTAACTCAGGGACTGGGTCCGATACGTAGGTAACAAAGGAGGTCTCGACCTAACTTCAGCCAGTGGATTGATTTAAAGGTGACCAGGTGGAAGACTTAGTAAGAAAAGTGAACAAACAGCTTTGGGCAACAGGCTTTCGGCAGTTCGGAGAAGAAAAACTCTAAATGCAAGATCCGCTTGGTTCAGGGTCTCGGGGAACTAAAAGGGGACTTAACTGGATCCTCCAATTCCAAGTCACTCAGTGCTGGAAAAATCACAAGAACTGATTAGAGACATCACAACTATTACAGTGATCCATGACAACATCATCCTATAATAGTTACAGCTCGACTGGATCCTCCAATTCCGAGTTGCTCTAACACAGTGTAAACAAAGACATGAGAGAAACTGGCATTCATAAGGCAAGAAGTCTCAAAAGTCCATACATTATTAGATTTACAGTGCTTTGTTAAAAATTTACAACCGAGAGCTCTGCTCAACCATCGATGCTTATAAAAATACGAAGACTGAGTCTATATACTCAGGAAAATTCGCCTCACAGAGGCGTTCCTAGTCACCCCAAGGCTTGGTGTCCCTTTAATCAAACTTGTACTAGTATCTTTCTTTAAATTCCACCTTGACTATGCATGGATCCTGTAAGGAAGGTAGCTGAGCCATCAAGCGCTCGGCTAGCATGCGCTGACTTCTCCGTCGAGCTAAGGACCTCAGCATGGCCTCTTTGAGAAAATCGGTACACGGGACCTCTGCGAGTGGACGTTTTGCCAGACTCTCCATTCCCTCAATAAATGAATGAAAGGAGGCTTCAACTACTCTTTCTTATCTTTATTTACTTCGAGCGAGAACCAAGAGTGAAATCGCTTCTGACGGCATCTGGAAATCGTGACGATGCTTTCGGCGACTGGACACAACACCTTTAGGCCCCCTTCTACTTAACTCTTTTAATTTCTCGGGTGACCGTGGACCGTGACCCTGCTTTTATTCCCATAGAGGCTTTCGGCGTTCGCGAATAAGGAGGACTGTTCTTTGTGCCTTTGAAGTCACGAGAGGCGAAACGCCGAGATGGCTTAATCCTGCGCCAGGTGTCCTTCTAGATCCGATGGCTCTTAATTCTCCCGACAATATCATGGGCCCGGGTTACGGACTCTCCCGACACCTCACGCATCGGAACATAACGAAGCTACCCTTTTCATTTTGGAGTCGCGAGGGGCGAAACGCTGAAACGGATTAATCGCGCACCACGTGTCTACCCAGATCGGACGGCCCAGATTATCTCGTCAATGTTGTGGGCCATGCCTTATCACGTTGTGTGCGCTGGCGCCCTTCCTCGGGCATGTTCCTCTGTGACCGGGTGCCAAGACCGTGGGCCTAACCTCCAAGGCTCTCGCAACTCGCAATCTCGCGAGTTGGAAGGTAGAGCCTTTGTGCTCCACTTTCACGAAGTCCCGAGACACGAGGGGGGATATAAGTATAGCCTTTTGTATTTTTAGCACCCTCTACATGTAACCGTCGGCTAGCGCTTAAGTGCTAGCGCCTTTCGCAGCTCGCGGCCTCGCGAGTTGGAGTGTGGAAATTTGGCATTCTCTCCTCGCGAAGTCCCGAGACGCGATGGTCAGCGAAGGTTGACCCCCGAGGAAATCCGATTGCTCAATTCTTTGAAAACCTTTGCACTATACTCGGCGCGACTCGGCTGACTGCGATTGCCCATCGATCTCCAATCTTCTTCGAAGATGAATCTTTGCCGCTGAAACAAAAATGCCCGCTCGCTTGGTTTAAAACCCCAAAAGGACTTCTTTTGTGTGCCGCGTTCGGGCGTTTTTCGTGCCACTTGTGGATCTTGAATGCTCTTAGGCCCGAAGCAAGAAATGTCGCTAACAGTAACAACCAAACTCATTGAAATCGTTTGCCAATCACAGCATACGAACCATAACAAAATCAAATCCAAACATGATCGTATTCTAAGTTGAGCATAAAAAACTCCCTGTTCAGAGTAGATACAAAACCAATTCAATTGAAAGCAAAACGTCAATTTCATTAACTCAATCAGACAAACGAATAAATCAAATCCAAACGAAGACCAATCAAATCCGATAAAAATCTATCAGTGGCTAAACTGGGAATGATCGAATCATGTATCCAAAATGAAATTTCATTTATTTTTAGCAAAGAGAAATGTATACAGGATGAACACATTATGACAGAGCCATTTCGAAATATAAACAGAGTTATTCAAAGACCAAATTCAAATCAGTATATTAATCCTGGCCATTCACAAAACTAAAACGAAATCGAAAATCATACATGTATGGCGAGCAAACAGCTTGATCATGACAATTTGGAGTTGACAACGGCTGTGGCTGATTCAACATTCTTGAAAATGATGGAACCAGTTTTCTTCTGCTTCCTATCAGTTGCTTGGAGCTTGTCTCTTTAACTGGTCAATACTGCAACTTGATTTTCCAATGATTGGATTTTCGATTGGAGTATGGGAACGTCGATGTAATATTGTTCCAACCATAAATCACATTGGTCACAGGGCGACTCTGTGGGTTTCGAAAGCACAGGTGAGGATTTGATTACATTGCCAAGGGTTTCGTTAGGCAGTTTGATACCAGGGTAGCTAGGATTATTTCTTAGGCAAGGGGGAAGATTCAAAACGAAATCATAAGGTGGTTCGGGGCATAAACCCTGTGAGTAAGGGTACTCACTGGCTAGGAAACGTTCTATGTCAGAGTCTGAATCCTCACTAAGGACTATGGGCTTTTGCTCAGCAGAGGGTTTAGGTTTATTTCTATCCATTCTCGAAATAAGTCAAGCGCTCTTTTTACCCTTAGCAATAACAGTAGGGTTTTCCTTGGCCCTTTTGCTCGCAGGCTTTTTTATAGCCTCGACCTTCTCTGCTACAACGTCTGGTAAGTCAATATCAGGGTCAAATGAGGGTTTAGGAGAGGGAAGTAGGACATGGAAGGGCATGGGTGGCTGGACATTGGTTTCACTAACCACAGGTTTGTCAACCTGGACAGGGTCTGTATCATCAAAACCATTTCGAGCGATGAAATCTCTCCAGCTATCACCATGTAAACTCAAATGATAAACAACGATAAGTTTAATTAGTCCATGGTGGAACAGGCTACTGTCGGCCCTCTTCCTTTTAAACCTTTTTGACATTTTATATAGGCTACGCTGGAAGTAAAAGGGAATATTCAACGGGTATCCCATAAAATTCATTAACAAACGCAGGTGGTAGAGAAACACGAGTCCATATCGGCCTTCACAGGTCACAAACTGTTTGACTATTATGAAAAGGTCATGCCATCGTGGTTTAAGCATGGATATGGGCATACCTCTGTCACAAGAGGTGACCTTTCAGGAGATGAACAGTAGTGGCCATGGAACCTCTTCCACTTTCGAATTTTTGAACCAATGTTGGCCCATGGCAGGTAACCCTGTAGCAGAACTGATAAACTTCTCATCGATTTCCAACTGGATGTCACCCACCTTGGCTCTACATCCATCAAACATCAGAGCGAACTGATGTGCCACAAATAAGTTAAAACCCTCAAATCTCTGCACGAAGGTGAGCCAACCGTTATCCTCCAATTCCTTCCGGGCATTGTCAAATAACAGCAAGGCTTGGCTGCCATTCGGTTCGATTCGCACCACCGGTGCCATGGAGCCGAGCACATGATGAACGAGCCAGGGTTTGGGTCATAGCATACATAGGAGTAGAGTGTGCGAAGGGTTACCCGAGCGAACAGAGGTAAAACAGGGAGAAGGGATAGACATTAATGTCATCGTGCGAAGGTGGTGGAGCTTATCTCTGCCATGCATAATAGTTATTGCCAAAGTACAACCGCCAACTTATAGTTGTTCTACCCATTATAGCATAGTTCAACAATCACGTCACTTGGCCGACCAATGAAACCAATAGTAAGTGTAGAAACCAACGCGCACAATCAACGTTATGCCAAAGTTTTAAATCATCAACATACAATTTGAAACCAATACCAATTGTTTAACCATGCGCCAATGTATTGTAACAGCTCATATCAAGAGTTTAACCAAGGTGTCAATGGGTCTTCATATAATCAACATGCCAATAGTTATGAAAATACGAACATAGGTATCATATTAAAAGATATATATGAAAGATTTAACCATAACACCTATGTATTTTCATGAAACCAATGGTCAAGTAGGTCGAATAACATGCAAATCTAAATGCCAATGCATTACAAACTCAATGAAACCAAGTCACACAATCAATCCAAGAATGTCCAATGAGTATAGTTCGAAAGTTTTTCCAGCTGCATAATGATAAGTGAAATGTAAGCGCAATAGGCATATTGACAAGAAGGATCATGACAGTTCAACTAATGATTTCAATGCGACTTCGAAAGACTAAGTTTTCACGCTTACAGTCGTGAAAACAAAACGAAGGTAAATGTGCAAACGTCGCAAAACTAAAAGTGTCATTTATTTGAAAATTGTGACGAAAAATTGATGTTTGCAAAACATTGGTGTAGGCAGCTTGTAAGACAGTGGAAAATGTGAATTGGCTGCCAACAGGACCCTGCTGTCAAAAAGAGAATTAGGCCTTTAATGAATTGAAGAATGAATGGAAACTCAACTATCTCATGAAAACAAATGAGCAAACCTTAGTATTGTTTTCTCTTTCTATTATCCCCTTTCTCTTCCTTCTCATTTGGCTTTTATGCATTCCAAATTAGTTGAAGTAGTTCAACTACCTCATTTAGTTAAGTTAATTAAACTTAACTAATTTTAGTTTAGGGGACATAATAATAATAATAATAATTAAGGGTATTTATTAAATAATAACTAAGTAGGTGGGACCCCTTGTGGCTCCCTTTTATTTCTTTACAACAATAAACACAATTAGACAACCAATTAAACACGTGCCTCTTTGTAACTCCCATAAATATTTCCAAAATTTGAAATTTAAATATCAGAAATATTTCAAATTATATCTGAAACATGTAAATATCCTCATTATCCAAAAAATAGTTTGTTGCCCAAAACTTTCTGCAGTCCATTATCTTCAACAAATCAACCATAACACATAAATCAAAATCTACATTTTCCACTTTGAGAGGCAATCTTTTTCCTATCACTGTTGTCCCCTTTGGACTTCCCATAATTAGCCTTAGGTTGGGTGGAACCTTGAGGCTTAATCTCACTAATAACATGGGAACAACCGTCGCTCAGGTGCATACGGGAGGACACTAATTTTGCTGAGTCACTTGAAGGAGATGAGGGGGAAGCAACAACTTTACCTTTGTCTTGAACATGGTGGGCCTCAATTTTAAGTCGTTTGCTAGCATGAGAGGACTGAACAGGTGAGTGTACAGGGGCAATTTGAGCATTTGGATTTATAGGTGGAGGAGGAGGAGGCAATGACAATTTGGGCCAACCATGATGGTGGGAGACTATCGGATGAACAATCTCCTGCCATCCATAATTTTCGGGAACTTCTGGTTGCATAGATACATGGGGAGGCACAGGGATACTAGGAATATTTTGGGGCTTGAAGGGAGGCCTCTTTGTTCTAGGTTGAATTATCCCTTGTCCAATCCAATTGAAAAACCCAGCTTGAAAAATCTGGTTCAACTCCTAAGGACCGACATCAAAATGAATTGAGAATATGGGCCTTCTAGTCCCTTTGTTCCAGTTACCCCTTCCCCTATTGTTTCTGCCATGACTTCCTCTGCTGAAGAAACTCATCCTGTATGCAGCAATTTATTAGCAACTATCCCTTAACAAACCATACATGACATTCTCTTTATATGAAACAAAGTTTGGCTCAGAAATTGACATAAGACCCATGCAATTCAATCCATAAAAAATATGTAATAATTGCCAAATGAGCAGGGGGTGACATAGGGCTCATGGGATATATGGAGGGATTGTAATGAGCGAAAAAGTGGTAGCATGATAGGGAGTAAGAACATGAGTACTTCACAACAATTCATTAAATAATTAACTTTGCAATCAATACCAAAACATATCAGTTTCCACCTATTTTTGTGTCTCATCTTTATCACTGTCATACAAAGTTTTAAATTTATTTTATAGAACAAGGTGTGTAAAAAATGAAATTGGGATCGTGAGGGAGGTATAATGAGTGAAAAAGTGAGAGTATGGGTGGGAATAATACATATATTGTTCATAAAAAATAAATTAAATCAAACAACAACCATATCTCTATTCCAATCACAATCCAATAAGACTCCACTTTTAAAACCAAAATCATTTAATTGTCCCTTAATTGCAGACATAATGCTTACTAACTTCAATAAAAAACAATTCAATTGCCCAGAATTCTTCAATTATATCAATCCTTGCATTTTATACCATATCTATGCAACATCATATTAACATCGTTGCCAACATCATAACTATTCAAACCACAGTCCTACATGCTCCAATGCTAACATTTTCCTTTAAAAATATATATATAATATGCATAGTGATTCCAATTATCCATATCCAATATCCATCCTTTGCAATCAAATAATAACAGACCCAGTATTAACCACCAACAGTCGACTTTCACACACTTATTGACACAATCCACTGTCATCAAAACAATAATCAGGCCTGATTTAATCACATACAAGTCTTCAACAATATAATCAACACAAATCCTAATTTGAAAGCAACATTTCATCAAAGAACATGTAACCTTGACCCTGAGATTCATGTACATTAAACATGTATATACTTCCTTTAAAGGAATTACCCAACAATTGACAGAGCCCAGAAAAATGCCCGAGGAGAAGCAGAAACAAGTCGAGCTCAGTAGAACCAATTCGTTCTTAACAAAACAGAACCAATATCACACACAGGTGCGTTCTAAAATTTGATAAGACCGTGATCATGTTATGGTTTAACACAAAAATGGAGGGAATAACAATAAATCGACCAAATGGAAAGTCCTCGGAGCTGCAGATAACCCATGACCCTTTTCTTTTTCAAACAAATTTATCATAGAGATGTAATAACAGAGGTTCGATCAGGAGACAATCTTCGAAACCAGAGATGTCTCATACTCCTTTTTTTTTTTAATTTATTGCAAAGAGGTAATGAGATTTTGGCTCATTCAAGGGAGAGTCTTCACACAAAGAGAACGTGCTCTTTCTTTACAACAAGTTATCACAGAGAAACAACCCCGGGTAATCAAATGTAATCTTGGAAAATCAGAGAGCCCGTTCCCTTTCATTCTTGACAGGATTAAACGAGACTAAGATCAAGTTTATGGTTTGACACAACAATGGAGATAAGAGTGAATAGCTCGACCAAATGAAAAATATCCTCAGGGATGTCGAGAACTCGTGCCCCTTAATACTTAATTGCAGAGAGGTAACCAGAGATGGCTCATTCAAGGGAGAGTCTTCGAAACACAGAGAGACCATGCCCTTTCCAACACCATAGACATTTATAACCTTCACAAACAACTTGACAATGAGGGTCACCAACATATCAGTTAGCCACTGCAACAAAAATAAGAGGAGTGAACGCTTAAAACCACTGTGGAAAAATGCTTGAGCACAACCGATGGCCACCCAACACATCTACAGGATTCCATTCAAATTTCTAGGTGATACAAAGATTCTACTGTGAAACGCTTTCGACAATACTGACAATGAAGTAGATGCTATACAAATGATATCTCGGGGGTCGGCCAAACAAAGTAAGAAAATTGCCACTGTCGACAGTTGAATTGCAACCTAGCGAAATGAATCATAACAACGACCGAGATGAAAAGGAGTGGCAACGACTTCATACCAAGACTATTGTAAAACCCAGAGAAATAAAAACTCAGAGCATGATCACCCATTATCATAATTTTCCATAGAGAACCAGAGTAAAACCCCAAGTTGACCGACATTTTTAACCAATAATCAATGCACAGGCTTTACAAAGCAATAACATTCATTTTTTTCTTTTAAAACACCAACATTCTAGAGTATTCACAGAGAAAACCATAAGCACAACATTGATACACAGTTAGAACTTAAGAAAAACATAGAACTCATGCAATCCTGAGCCAACAAATTGATTCATAATACAAAGGGACCATCATGGATGGAAGGTAAAGGAGCCATACCTGGAAAAATCGCTTCGAGGGACCGAACTGGACTGTGTTTTTTCCTTCAAAACCAGAAATTGTGGAGCTTCCATAAACACTAGATCCAAATGCAACTATGGCTAGGGTGACAGGCTCGAGAGTGGCTTGGAGTGACATGTAGTAAATGCACATCGCTTCCTCCCTCGACCCTATTCAATTCGACGTACTAGCCAGCCCATAACCATAACATCAACCATTAATCTAAACACATATCCATTGTTAAATTCAATGTCATATCCATTGCATAGTGCACTACCCGAATTATATCAAACTTTAACAATAACCATATATTAAACACTACCATATATGCTTTACATAAAATCCTTTAACCAAAACATATAGTATAGCATCTAGGTCCATCACCTTCCATTTGTCACTATTAAATATACCTTGAGGTTTATATATAATCTTTTTTTCCATAACCTTAGGACTTATCCATTTCCTTTTTGTTTTGATCAAGCTCCCATAACATCATATCATCTTTTGCATAAAATCATGTATAGACCATTAATCAATGTTAATGCATAACATAACACTTGTAAAGAAAAATAATCCTTATATCCATAGCACTGCCCTGTATTGTGACCATCAACAACATTTAGCAATAATACATCAACCAACCATGTTGTCAAAATGAATGAAACCAAGACTTGCATCATCAACTGTAAAAGACTGTATAGGCATCATTGTAACATCATCAAACATATAAGTGTAACACATCCATCATAGCGCCACTAGCCTACAAGTGGTCCTACCTACTAGTTAATTATTATTATCATAAATAAATAATAGAGATTAGCAATCATTTGCAAGTAGTATTCATCGTTGCAATTTGAAGCGTCAATAGGTACCTGTTACAAGACAACCCAATATTTGAAACGGTCTTGATGACCAAACTAGCATTGCCTTGACCTTATTCAACACTATTTTAGAAACTTCTAGTACTCGTGTTGAACTTGAGCGCTCTTGGGAAGTAATTGAAAGGGACATAACTATTCGTGAATTTTGGGAAGCCAGGCAAAGGCAGCGTATAAATCAACCGTAACCTCCCTTTTCCTACTTATGTGGTATTTCATTTCATGTCCTCTAATCCTCGCATCTCTCTCTCGAAGAGGGTTGTCCCCCGAATCTACTCCTATTTTTTAAATAGGAACGAGGAAAATTGTTTTATCAACACAAGAAAGTGCTCTAAGGCGCACTTTATCAGTCTCTGCCAATTCACCTTTATCACCCATACCTATCACTTTCAATATGACATCTACAGGTAGTCGTAGTGGTACTGGAGGTGCCTTCTCTACGCAACCTTTTTCTTCGTTAATAATTGGTAGTATATACAATCAACAAGTCCCTATTCAATCTGTTGGGGTCCTATAATTATAGGTAACTTGATTCTTCGGCTGATGATTTGGCATTGCCCCCGTGATGAAGACTTTTGGCTCAGTTGACCCCTTTTTCCCCTCCATCCATTTCGCCTGATCCTCCATCACCTTGCTGCATCCTTCATCCACCGTTGCACCTTTCAGTCCCTCACCCCTTTGCCTTTTTCATCCCTACATGAATAAAAAAACTTAGGATAATAAACGAATAATATTAAAGGGTTAGTGACATTTTCTAATGCTTGTTGGCCTAATAAAGTTGTTTTAATAGGATAATTTAAAATAAAATAATGATTAGATTAATTAATTATTAACTTAGTCTAATTAAGTTAGTTGCTTAGGTTAGTAATTAGGTTAGTGTCTGATTCATTTAAATTAATTAAAAAACAAAATCATAAAACATATTAAAAACATATATAATTAACCACATATATTAAAAACATATGTAACAAAATATAATAAAAATAAAAACAAATAAAACACAAATAAACACAAAACACTTAAAAAATATAAGAGAAAAACAATACAATAAAAAATTAAAGTCAAACACATATAACAAAAATAAAACAATAAAAAAAAACATATTTTAAATAAAATTAATAAACAAAAAACGTAAAACATATAAACATAAATAATTAAAACAAAACTAAAACATTTATCCTAAGTTCTACCCACCTGCAACTTTACCTTCACACATCCCCAAAATCTAATCAACGTCCATAAATAATTCTGGACCCCCCCTTGCCATCCGAATTTTAACGAGAGGGGGGGTGGGGGGGTCCGGAATGAATTAGTTTACTAAAACCACGGACAATTGGCAGCTCCACAAGCCAGCGCGCCCCCCCCTCCCGCCCACCTAAAACCACTTACCACCTCAGGGGGGGTCCGAAATACCACCTTGCCCCAAAAAAACCACTTTCGCAACATTTTTGACCAGCCGATTTTTGAAGGAAATTCTGGAAAAACTAAAGCGAATTTTGAAAAACCGAGAGAGGTTTTTCTCTGTAACAGGATGAAGAACAAAAACCTCTCTCAGTTTTTGTACAAGTGCCATGAGAAGGGATATTCGAAGCTATCTTTCAGCCTCATTTTTCATATTTTTGGTTTTTCCTGTTACAGTCCTGATTTTGCGGGAGCTGTTTCGGCGAGGTGGAGACAAAATTTGAGAAACAGAAGGAGAATTTTACTCCAGACAAGCCCATATACAATAACCTTCTTAATTTTTTTCATAGGTGTCACCGATTGGGAGAAACCGATGTCTGAGTGGACCCCTATTTTCAGCGAATTCGGCCTGGTTTTATGGAAGACAGTTCAGGATTTTCAGTGATTTTATTACTATTTTTGGCCGAGATGGTTGAATCTAACTTCCGAAACTTGAGGGGGGATCTCTCCTATTTATTGATATGATTTTAATGTAAAATGGTTGTTGATCTTTAGGCCGTAGCAAGCTGTAAGCACCGTAATTTTTATCAAGAGATCTTCCAGTAATACAAAGAGACATTTCACAGGATTCCTGTGTGTTAGTTGTTTGTGAAGTTTTTCCCCTCTTCGTTGAATGTTTGTCTCTCTTATTTATCATCTTGTTTTCTGATCTGATCATTTAAAAGGAGTTAAAGTTGTAGAATTTACCTTTGTGTACTTTGTTTCTAGTTTTTAAAGATCTAAATGTTTATCCTCTGATGTTACAGTAAAGAAAATTATTAACTGCTTCTTTACTTTAATTGATAATCTCGTCTTTTTCTGTTGTCCATCACTTTATTTCTCAAGAATCCAGTAGTTGCATTATCCTGCCCTGTGAAAAGGATCTTTATATATGTTATTTGATCTCTACCTTTATAACACAAACCCCATAACCCAATGGTCCTATTTTGTTGTCTCAACAATAAAACTCCAAGAACATATCATATTCTACATAGCTAGCCTAATATCCTATTCAAACAAATCTATATCAAACAGAGAGATCCCTCTCTGAGTCTCGGAGGGCTAGATTCCTGACTCGAATCGGTTTTGATGTTTCCTCTATGACTGCCTCTATAGCCTTGGGCAAATTACAGAGTGCTAACAGAATGGTGACCATACTGGGGAACTTTCTCCATTAGTGCACTTCAAGTTCCAGATCTGATCACTAATGGTGGATAGTGAGCAGACACAAGAATGTTGAGATCATTCACCTGGCGACTCCAATCTCCAGATCAGTTTCAATTCGAAGACTCCACTGGAGGAAGAACCTGAAGCATGACCAAGAAACCTAGAAAGAGCAGGTATTCAAGTCCAAATTGCATTCAAGACATCTTTGGTTTTATATGTAATTATGTTCTATCTTATTCTAAGCTTGATCAAAAGTACATTGCTGAAGATTGCATTGACCACCTGCTAATTGATGAGCCTCAAGAGACTAAGCCCCAAATTGTAGATCATGTACATATTGATGAACCTGTAGAAATCCTAGTGAGACATAAGTCTCATGCTTTATCTCCTACTCTTGATAAGCCTATGGATGGTTGTAAGCCTCTTGCTTCGCCTCCTGTACCTGCAAAAATCCTAGACAGATACAAGTCTCTACATTTTCCTCCTTTGCTCCATGACCTCCCTGTCAATTACATCAATAATTTGCCTAGGTTTGATGGAGAAAATGTGAAGATCACTGCTGAAAAGCATATTCAAAATCTTGAGGATTTTCTTGATCTGATTGAGGTAGAAGATGATGATGTCTGCATCCGAATTTTTTCCCTATCATTGCAAGGTAAGGTTAAGAATTGGTTTAAGAATCTTCCATATGCAAGCATTAGAAGTTTCCATCAGTTTGTAAAAAAATTCCTAGATCGATGGGTGATCATGAGAAATGTCTTTCTCATCCTAGAAGAATATGACCATTTGAAAAGATAGCCATGGGAGATAGTACCTCAGTTTTTAGAAAGGTTCAAAATATATATCATGCAATGCCCGCTGATATAAGACCACCCCCGGGATCAGCTCACTTGCATTTCCCAGATGCCTTCGATCCTGAGATGGCATTCCAGTTAAGAGAAAGGAACATTGCGACTCTCGAAGAAATGCAGAACATTGCAGTTGATGTGGAGGCCAACTTGTTGATCAAAATTTCAAAGGTAAAGAACAAAGAAAAGGAGCATCTGAAATCTTTAGAAGCTAAATTGGACATTTTGGCCAGCACCATGGAAGAGATGATGTAGAAGATTAGCATAAGAGAAAAACTTGATGTTCAAAGACATCATGTTGCATTGATTTCAAAGAAAGAAAAGGTCATTGTTCCCAAACATTTTGCAACTCACCCTTGGTACCATGGTTTGGATAATGATTCTTTCATGTATTAAATTCACGACGTAGTCAAATATGAAGCTCCATCTCAACTTGCAGAGGAACAACCAACTGATATGATGTGCATGTTTGATGACATTCCTTACTTGGATAATCTACCCAAGTGTGATCAGTATGATGATGAGCATGAGGCTGAAATAGATGTGGACTGTTCAAAGCAATCAACAGCATGTCATTGGCAGGAAGAAGATCAGTTATAGCTCAGATATGACAATCGATCTGCACATGGAAATCATGACAGCGATGAGGAAAATGCAAAAAAAATCAGAGTAAGTGGAAACACTTTTCCCTTATGTTTCTCATCTTTTCAATTTCTAAAAATAAATTCTAGGCAAGTTTTAAATAGCGAAGACAAAAAAAATTCGGATGAGTCAGTAGAGGATGTCATTGACGACATGGGATCTATTTTAGACCCAAAATCACAGTCACTAATTTCCCTGGATTTTCAAAGTCTAGATGTAAGTCCAGAACTCGAAACAAGATTTGAATCAGTGGAATGTAAGTCTGTACCATTAGATTATAATTCATTTCAAATTTTGGAGGAAAGTGCAGAAAATTTTCAGGAAAATGCAAACTGCCTGCCCCTATGTTTTGCCTCACTCCTGAAGAAACATTGCAAGAAGATTGTAAACAGTAAGAAAGAGGAATGTTCTAATGCAGCAGTTGAGGAGAACAAGGATGATACAAAAGATGATCCAGAAGTACAACCCCTAAATCTTTTTGAAGGCCAAATATCAGATGAAATCCATAAGCCTGAGACAGGGGATGAGTTGATCCACTTTAATTCATTGCCTTTATGCTTTAATTCTTTTCATATTTTGAGAGGGAATCTTGGTCAGATTTTGGTTGAGGATCACAATGTAATCCATGAAATGCCAACATAAATTCCACAGTCATCTAAAATATTTTATGACCCTATAGCTGATGTGTTGGATGACTTGTGTTGTCAAAGCCATTTTCCATCATCCAGTTATAGGCTGAAAAGCTATTATGGTATGGATATGATCAGACAGTCGGCCACAGGGGTATGTTCAGCAGAAGTATCATTTCAAAACCCATCATAAAATTTGCAGCCATGTCAGGAAGTGCATGAAGATGCAAATAGCACAACTATAGCATCAAATCATGAAGTTGAGTTGGTTAAGTTTGAATATCAAGGAACAGGTCAGTTCTACCTTGATCCTATAGTCACCTATATGGAGAAATTTTTCACTGGAGAACCCTAATCTATCTCTGGAATTACTTTTGTTCTTCAGGATTGTCGAGGTCTCTGTTGTAAAGATCAATCATGTTTTCAGCAGTGGCCATTATACTTTGCAGTTTTGAATCCATGGACAAAAGGCCAAGTTGCCTTTTTTACTATGCTAACAAGCAATCAAGCAGTCCACTGGTCTCAGTAGCTACTTGATTGGCTTCATTGGAATTTTTGTAGTATTTGATTTAGCATGATTTTAATTAGTATAGGGTAGGTAGGAGAATGCGAATAAGCTCAACATTATGATCATCTCTTTTTCAGCAGTGTTCATTTTGGTTTGGTTTCTGTGGAAAGATCAAAACAGGTACAGGATGCAGAATAAGATTTTGGGATCATCCCAATGAATAAAGCACCGGTCTGCATGTTCCGAGTTCAGTGGTTCTTGACACCTCCTGAAAGAGCTGACATCCCAAGGTGGAGCCTATGTTGGGGTCCTATAATTATAGGTAACTTGATTCTTCGGCTGTTGATTTGGCATTGCCCCCATGATGAAGACTTCTGGCTCGGTTGACCCCTTTTTCCCCTCCATCCATTTTGTCTGATCCTCCATCACCTTGTTGCATCCTTCATCCACCGCTGCACCTTTCAGTCCCTCACCCCTTCGCCAATTTCAACCCTACATGAATAAATAAACTTAGGATAATAAACGAATAATATTAAAGGGTTAGTGGCATTTTCTAATGCTTGTTAGCCTAATAAAGTTGTTTTAATAGGATAATTTAAAATAAAATAATGATTAGATTAATTAATTATTAACTTAGTCTAATTAAGTTAGTTTCTTAGGTTAGTAATTAGGTTAGTGTCTGATTAATTTAAATTAATTAAAAAACAAAAGCATAAAACATATTAAAAACAGATATAATTAACCACATATATTAAAAACATATGTAACAAAATATAATAAAAATAAAAACAAATAAAACACAAATAAACACAAAACACTTAAAAAATATAAGAGAAAAACAATACAATAAAAAAGTAAAGCCAAACACATATAACAAAAATAAAATAATAAAAAAAAACATATTTTAAATAAAATTAATAAACAAAAAAACGTAAAACATATAAACATAAATAATTAAAACAAAAAGTAAAAACAAAACTAAAACATTTATCCTAAGTTCTACCCACCCGCAACTTTACCCTCACACATCCCCAAAATCTAATCAACGTCCATAAATAATTCTGGACCCCCCCTTGCCATCTGAATTTTAACGAGAGGGGGGGGTCCGCAATGAAGTAGTTTACTAAAACCACCCCCGGACACTTGGCAGCTCCACAAGCTAGTGGACCCCCCCCCTCCCACTAAACCCACTTACCACCTCAGGGGGGTTCGGAATACCACCTTGCCCCAAAAAAACCGCTTTCACGACATTTTTGACCAGTCGATTTCTGAAGGCGATTCTGGGTAAACTAAAACGAATTTTGAAAAAACAAGAGAGGTTTTTCTCCGTAACAAGATGAAGAACAAAATGGTCTCTCAGTTTTTTCACAGGTTCCATGAGCAGGGAGAATCGAAGCTGTCTTTCAGCCTCATTTTTCAGATTTTTGTTTTTTCCTGTTACAGTCCCGATTTTGAGGGAGCTGTTTCGGTGAGGTGGAGACGAAATTTGAGAAACAGAAGGAGGTTTTTTCTCCAAACAAGCCCATCTACAATAATATCCTTCATTTTTTGCACAGGTGTTACTGATTGGGAGAAAACGATGTCTAAGTGGACCCCTATTTTCAACGAATTTGGCCCGGTTTTATGGAAGACAGTTCAGGATTTTCAACGATTTTATTACTATTTTTGGCCAAGACGGTTGAATCCGACTTCCAAAAATTGAAGGGGGATCTCTCCTATTTATTGATATGATTTTAATGTAAAAGGATTGTTGATCTTTAGGCCCTAGCAAGTTGTAAGCACCGTAATTTTTATCAAGAGATCTTCCAGTAATACAAAGAGACGTTTCACAGGATTCCTGCGTGTTAGTTGTTGGTGAAGTTTTTCCCCTCTTCGTTGAATGTTTGTCTCTCTTATTTATCATCTTGTTTTCTGATTTTATCATTTAAAAGGAGTTAAAGTTGCAGAATTTACCTTTGTGTACTATGTTTCTAGTTTTTAAAGATCTAAATGTTTATCCTCTGATTACAATAAAGAAAATTCTTAACTGCTTCTTTACTTTAATTGATAATCTCGTCTTTTTCTGTTGTCCATCACTTTATTTCTCAAGAATCCAGTAGTTGCATTATCCTGCCCTGTGAAAAGGATCTTTATATATGTTCTTTGATCTCTACCTTCATAACACAGACCCCATAGCCCAATGGTCCTATTTTGTTGTCTCAACCAGGAAACTCCAAGAACATATCATATTCTGCATAGCTATCCTAATATCCTATTCAAACAAATCTGTATCAAACAGAGAGATCCCTCTCTGAGTCTCAGAGGGCTAGATCCCTGACTCAAAGCGGTTTTGATGTTGCCTATGTGACTACCTCTACAGCCTTGGGCAAATTACAGAGTGCTAACACAATCCACTACCAATATTGCTAAATTTATAAAAAAATATGGCCTTTTCCAATTCGAGGAAGATGCTAGGACCACCCCATGGCATGTATCTTCTCCCTTGAATCTGGCCCCTGCTACTCACCCATTACCAAAATTCAAGGAACATTTACCTAGGTTTTCAGGAAATAATATCGTTACTACAAACGAACACCTAGTAGAATTTTATGATGCTTGTCATAACATAGGGGCTAACAATAACGACACTTGCATGTGTTTATTTGTCAACTCCCTTGAAGGGAAATCTACAACATATTTTTTTTATCTCCCTCCCAAAATTCTTTCCACTTGGGAAGAGTTGGTTTATTGGTTCAAGTACACTTATGGACAGTCCAAGAGTCCAACTGAGCAGTTAAGGGAATACAACAATATTTCCTATAGAGATGGTGAAACCATTAATTCTTTTAACCTTCACTTCACCAAATTATATAATCAAATACCTGTACTAATCCATCCACAAAATCAGGTTTCTTTCATGCATTATTATAATGCGTTACCTTCTCCTTATCATCATAGACTTTAAGAAAAAGCTATCGACAATCTTGGTTCTGCTCTTCATACTTGTCTAGAATATGAGGAGGAACTCGAAAGAACGGGTCTCCCTAAAGGAGACTTAGTCAAGCAAACATATATGTTTTCCCTCATACAACTTGTGCAAGATATGAATAATAATGATAGCTTACGAGCAAAAAGGAAATTCCTCTTCCTCTCCCCCTGGGGCATCTTCTTATTCCTTAGCACCTTTTAGGAATACTAATGAAAATACTTTTAAGCCAAAGTCCATTATGTCTCGCAGTTGGTGTAACTTCTGTGAAGAAAATCATGAAGAAAGTACTTGCAAAGTTAAGAAAAATGCTAGAGATATGATCTTTGGCAAAAGGCTCGATACCACAATTATTGTTTTAGATTGGGTTGAACTAGAATATGTTATGGTAATCAATACTAGGAATAAATCTTACACTACCAAAGGAAAATACGATTTTCCTCTTACTTCTTCCACCCCAAGCTCATCTTCTCCAAGTACTGATACACAAGCTATCAGAACTTCGAATAATCAAGGAGTGTCTTCTCCTCTCCCCTCTTCTAAGTATAATATCCTTAACCAATTGGCTAATATCAAAGTTGATGCTACTCTTTTGGACATGGTTGTCGTCCCCAAAAAACAAAATCATCTCAAAAACTTTATGGAAGGTAAAGTTTCTACCATAGCCAATCTATTTGAAGAGTTGAAAGAATAGGATTCAACTATAAATAAGATAGGTGTAAATAATTTTAGGAACCCTGTAAAAAACCCCCCTTTCTATATCTTTGTAAAAATCATGGATAAAATATCTCATTGTTGCCTAATGGATGGCAGGTTCAGTCCAAGTGTAATGTCTAAAATTATCATGGAAGAGCTTGGCTTATAAAGCACTAACGGAAATTCTAGAAGCACGCTCTCTTATAACATTTTGCAGCAATCAACTATAGGCGAAATCAAAGATGTAACCTTAGTTATGTGCGCACATCTCGAGATAAGAACAACCCTCCAATTAATTGATATGCAAGTGAGAAACTATTTAATTATTTTAGGAAGAGATTGGCAAGCCTTAACTGGTGGATATCTTTCACTTGATGGAACACATTTGTCCGTCCCTCAGAACAGGAAGAACATTATAGTCCTTAGGGAAGGAATAATTTCATCGTATATAGAGAGTGTTCCCCGACCTAATGTAAATTATCTTGAAGAAGATTTGGGAGTGTACTCTATCTTTGTTGATGAGGGTGACACTATGCTTGAACCAATTGATCTTGATGATGGAATGTGGCACATGAATTTTGATGGCTTGTGCTCAAATGAAGGTAATGGGAATGACATCATTCTATATTCTCCTATAGTTAAAATCCACAATTTTTCTTATAGGTTATAATTTTCTTGCACAAAAAACATCACCAAGTTTGAGGCCTTATTGTTAGGCATAAAAAATGCATATAACACTGGTTGTGGCCACCTTAAAGTTTTTGGTGATTCAGAACTTGTTGTGAATGTTGTACATAAGATTTATTCACTAAGAAATAAGTTGCTTAAACATTGTACCCAAGTTGTTTGGATGCTCATTTCAAACCTATTATCATTTAACATCACTCATGTTAAGAGGGAACTTAATTCAATGGTTGATAGGTTAGTTGTGTTTGCAACGTCCCCTACCCGACAACTTTTTCCTAAAAGACCTGATTGTATGTTTCAATCTATATATCGTCCTCATATCCCTGATAACGTAGAATCATGGCAGGTTTTCCCGAGTGATGAAGACATTTGCACTTTCATACAAAATGAACTGTTTAAGCCCAAAGAAATCATATCTATTGAAGATGACAAATTTCCTAAAGGCTTGACTCCTCTTGAAAGTTCATTTTCATGAAGTGATGTAGGCAACAAAGAAACACATAAGAAAGAGGAGTCGAAAAGGAAAGTTGGTGATACCATTTCCTTGAATCTTGGGACACTCGAATCTCCAAAGATCATTAAATTAGGTGCCCAATGTTCTAATGAAGAAACCACGAAATTCACAAAACTACTCTGTGAATTTCAAGATGTTTTTGCATGGTCATACGAGGATCTTCATGGTTTTGATGTTGCTCTCATATAGCATGCCATTCCTATCAAGGAAGGGGTAAAACTAGTCAAGCAAAAACAAAGACCTATTAACCTTGCGCTCGAACCTACTATTCGAAAAGAATTGGAAAAATTATTGAAAGCTAATATAATCTTTCTAGTTAAGTATTCTAAGTGGGTTTCAAATCTGGTCCCTGTTCGGAAAACTACTGGCCAGATCATATTATGTGTTGATTTTCGTGTGTTGAATAGAGCGAGTGTCAAAGACCATTTTCCTCTCCCTAATATGGAAATGATTTTACAATAGGTTGCAGGGTCACAAACGATGTCCTTACTTGATGGTTTTTCTAGGTATAATCAAATCAAGGTAAAAAGGATTGATAGGTATAAAACCACATTTACCACACGCTGGGGCACACTTGCTTATGAATGGATGCCTTTTGGCTTGTCTAATGCAGGTGCCACTTTTCGAAGAGCTATGCAGATAGATTTTGATGATCTAATCAGAAAAATTATCCAAGTTTATCTTGATGATTTGACTTTTTATTCTGAGAATCGGTTGGATCGTTTTGGTCATCTTAGAAAAGTTCTCATGCGTTGCAGAAAAATTGGTATTTCTTTAAATCCTTCCAAATCTATTTTCGGTTTCATGAAGGGAAATATCCTCGGTCATATTGTTTCTAATTCAAGAATAAGCATAGATCCTGAAAGGATTACTGCGAGTTTAAACCTTCTTGCCCCCACCTCTAAGAAAGAAGTTCAAGCTTTCATGGGCAATATCAATTTTGTCCATAGGTTTGTTTTTTATTTTGTTTCCATGGTTAAACCAATTCATAATCTTCTGAAGAAAGATCTTTCTTTTTCTTGGACAGATGACGTAGATAATTCTTTCCTTAGGATTAAGAAAGCAATCAAATCTGCACCGGTTCTGACAAAACCAGATTTTGAGAAAGACATTATCATATATACCCTCTTGATGATAACAAGGTCTATTGAAGGCAGCAGGATTCAAAACTGAATCACATATTTCAACAGCTTGTTTTAAAGGTGTATGATTTATCTTTGGCAGTCTGTCTATTCTTGTTTGTTTATGAATTGAATTTCATGACTGATAAAGAATATCTTGCAAATTCAAGTGTAAACATTTTGTGGCAAGCTGGTCTAGATCTTTAGCTTCAGTTTTCATTTTTTGTCAAAGTCTTTTTGTTTGGTGCCCATCGGAGGATTCTAAATATGACTTTGGTCCCTACCCTCGCAGGGGTTTGTAAAGAGAACTAGGTCTTGTATCTTGGAATGAAATCAATATAAATATTAGATTATTGTTTCAGTATCACATATGTATTTTGATGATTTGGTTCACTCTTTTGCTTTTATCTCCATGTACACACTCATGTAATTTATGTACAGTTACATATAATATATAAAACAAACCAACCTTGGTCCCTTGTACTTAATACCTGTAGATTAAGTGATTGTTTTTTTTTTTGTTTTAAGGCTATAAACCCTGGGTGACATTCCCAACTATATTGCCTTAACCCAGTAAGATATGAAAATGCTTGAGTAAGGTTTTCCATACATTTTCCTCACGAGTTACAAGGATGTAGAAAATTTTCACATATATTTATACCTTTGTTTGTGCAATTGGAAACTTAAAACCCTTTGTTGTGAAAAAAGACCAAAAATTGTCTTGTCGGACAAAGAGGACAAATTTTGCGTTGGTGTAAATTTTACCTTGGTGCAAAATGCACACCAAGCTACACTAAAATGCACATCGAGGTATCAAAACTCATTCAATTTGAGTGGTTCAAATTTTAAATGATTTGTTAAGTCATTTTACATAATCATATATACTTAGTTTTGCATTTGCAATCATGAAAGAATCTGATGTGCAAAAATAGGAAAGAGATGCCTAGTAAAACCCTAGAAATGCACAACATATTTGTAAAATGTAAGGCAAGGTCATATTATACCTTAGATTTCCATTGTGCAAGTTGTTGGGGGTGTGGTTTATCATATTAGACCTATGCATGTTGTTAATTTTGCAATTGCAAGTTTAAAAGGGGATGTTGTGCAAAAGAGTCAAAGTTTGCCTTGTAAATTGGAAGTTCAAAACTTTACTAAGTGACCAGATTAAAATACACACCCAAGCTTCTTTGTAGCTCAAAAAAAAAATTTATAAGTTGTAAGATGGATTTACATATAAGGTAAATTTACCTATGCCATCTAAAGTGTAATTAAAGAACAAGAGAGGTTGCTTTCATGCACCTAGATTTGGGATTTCATGTAAATTTGAAGGAAAAAATGTCTTAGAGTACAATGCACACCCTAGCCTCAATTATGACCCAAATTGGGTGGTTCAACTTGTAGAAGGTGCAATTAGTGATTTTACACATGTCTATAGCCTTAGATTGACATTTGGTGAAGGGTGAAATATATATTTTGGTTTGGGGTTACATAGTTGAACTGGTATGTATTGTTACGTATACAACTTTGAAATGCTTTATAGTGATAGATGATATATTAATGATTCCACAAGTGAAATATTGTGGTTGTGAACTATTGTTGTATATGAAGATACCTAGAAGGGTATTTATGTAAGAATGCTTGCATATTAGGGTTTAAGACTAGGGTTGTATATAATTTGTTGTTGCTAAAGGTAAATACAATGTTTATAATTTGTGTTGTTCCATTAAGGACCAACCACCTTAATATTGGGTTGGTAAAAGCACACATAATTGGTACAGACTTAAGCCTATTCCCACTTCAGTATGGAAATTTTGAAAATCCATGTTTAATGAAAATTCAAAAATTTGACCTCATTTACTTGAGGTTTTTTATATCTATTTCCCATGAAATTTGAACCTTATCACTGAATCTCAAATATTAGTTGTAGTAGAATGTATTTCACTTATGTAAAACCAAAATCACTAGGTAACCCAAAAAGTGAACACTTACATAATGCATTTTGTTGGTGGGTTTTGATCACAAGGGTAGATAAAACCCCCTTAAGCTCAATAGTTGTGGGTTGAACCTCAATACAAATGGTGATGGATTTAAACCAAGCCATAGATCTATTTATGTATAACAAAATCTACTTTATATAAGATATAAAAATCAAAATCATGAAATGAAAGCTACCTAACATGAAATTTCATGAAATTACGCACACTATGCAATTATGCTACCTAGCATGAAATTATGCACATTATGCAATTTTGCTAGCTAACATGAAATTATGAACATTATGCACACAGTCCTTGTGAAATTTTATGAAAACAGGGTATGGATGAAACAGAATGGAAGTCTGTATACAACATTTTTGAATCTCACAAGGCTAAGGTGAGATAGGAAGGATTATCACCCTGTGTTTATAGCCTAATCAAAATTTTCAATCAACCCTCAAGCAATAAGTACTTGAGTTTGATGCTAATTTTATATTTAAGTGCTTCAATAAAACAAAATAGAAAAAGTGTTGTAATGTGATTATAAACAGATTTATAAAGACAATTTTAAAGAAAACAAATACGAAATAACATTATGCAACATATCCAAAAGTGAGACCAAAATCAGCTGATGATTTTATTGTTTTTCATTCCATATTATAATTGAAACCTTTCTTTGCAAACCCCTGCGAGGGTAAGGACCAAAGTTTAACTTAGAAGTCTACGATGGAATTTTACATCGCACAAAGACGACTGATGTCTTCAAAGAAAAGACCAAGTCCAGAAAAATGTTGGATAAACCAAGCCACAAATGCATCATTGTCTTGACTCTGCAAAATAATTCTAATCAACACTAAAAACTAATTCATAAGTCAAATTACAATTAACAGACTATCAAGACAAATTAATGAACTTTTGAAGCAAGTCAAATATCTATGCTTCTTAGTCCTTCTTCTTGCCACCTTCAGTACGACCCTACTATCAACAAGAGGGTTCAACTCTCATGTAATTTGGGAATGAATAAAGATGAATGAAATCTCACTTCAAAACAAGAGAAAACCTTTATCCTAATTGTCTCTCTATTCTCTCCTCATTTGTCCTTCCTTGCCTTCTTCGTTTATTCTTCAATCAGGTAGTTCAAGTGGTTCAACTACCTTTTAGTTAGAAGACTAAATAATTTTAGTTAAGTAGGACAACTTTATTAAATAATGATAAAGGATAATAAATAAAATTAATAGGTGGGGACCCCCTATGTATCTCTTTATTAGTTTAATTTTCAATATTCTCTTGTTTCTCCATAATTTTAATATGCATGTTGTGTGATCTCATAATCATAAAACACATATACATCCAACATCCCAAAATAATTGAAAATAAAATTTTCACTTCTTTTCTCTTCTAGGGGGTCCCACCTACTAATTATATTTATCATAATATTTTTTAGTATTCCTTGCAGCCATTTGTGGGCTATATAATTAGTGGCAAGTTTACAAGTCAACATCTAGCGACTCCACAAGGTAGTCAATTTACTGATTGGCTAGAACTTTAGAATTTCGGGTTTTGTTGTAAAATCATATTTACTGGTCATTTAAATTTCACAATGATTTTCTGATATGATCTTGAAACAATACTTATGTTGGGTAGAAAGGAAAAGTAGAAAATTGGGAAAGAGCTATGATCATCAAGTTTAGCAAATAAATTGTAGATTCAAGCAATTACCACAAAAGTA